>LQRL01144737.1:0-18022 GCA_001703475.1 Hydroides elegans | reverse complement strand
ATATCAAATTGTTAGAAACATAAATATACTTTGATTATATTCACAAAATACATGTATAACATTTGTCTTGAACCATTACTCTTATAATCTATCACAGGATAAGTCACACTTGCATGAAGTAGATTTTTAAAGTTACATGAAATCAATATAATGTCAAAGCTGGTTGTAAGTTTCATAAATAAATCACACTATTCTTTGCATAGACTTTTTAGATAAAATATGTTTTTTGCATAAATAAACAACTTCAAACATGTAATTTACATAGTTAATACGATTCATAGGTGAAAAATGTATGGTGTCATAGCATTGTCAAGTAGTTTATTCTATCAACAAAAGTGGAACTTAGTAATAAAATAAATGTTCATATTTCATATGTATATATATACATTAACCAAACTCATTTTAAGAAATAAGCTCATCACATCAAACACACTAATTCGATCATATGTACTTCAAAACGCATGTTAGGTTGGCTCAATTTACAAAAACTGCATGAATGGAATGTTATTTCAAGTCAAATTACATGGTTATACAATAAACAATACTATTGATATACATTTAAGGGTGACATATATAATGTATTGTGCACGGAACAATAGTACCAACTGTACAATTTACATAATTCACTAATAACCATAAGGTAAAGTGTCTTTATTATCCAACACCACTCGCTTGTCATAAACAACTCTATACATTTTCGACTGTTCTCTACTGTACAAAGACTGTGTTTTAGTATCTCGACATATTTGATTTTTGTTCTGGACGACAATGCCTGACGGACCCAATCCTGAGCACCAAAGGAATACTTCATTTTTCATAGCATCGAAGTTTATCAATGCGCTGTTTGTATAATTAAGCGTAAAACCCTTCACCTTGCAGCAGCATTGACCATTCTCTAATCTATAGGCATAATTCTTAGGTCCGGCAGACACAAACTCAACAATGTGATGGCCATCCAGTTCATCCGTCAAATCGCCGAGATAATCGCCCAATGGAGGATCATAAGCACCTGGTTTTGAAATATATATGATTGAATCAGTGTCGTAATAACAAACACGTTCACCTACTTGTTCAAGAACACTGTATAATCTCATTCTGGCATGTGCTGTTGTAAAGGTCGCCAGAAAAATATTGGTCGTCAGGTCTTCTGGGACAAAATCACTGGCATATTCCCATTCCAATTGGACCATGTCATCATTTAATATATGCCAATCAGACAAATTGCGACTTGGATTCGTAAGCAATTTATAGAACTCTGCTGCATCTGAAATGATCTTTGATTGCCTCATATTTTGCCGTTGTCCAAACTTTCCCCAGAATGAATTTAAGCACAATTTTGCCAGAGACCTGAGACCAGGATTCTTCTCAACGTTTTCAAGACGAATGCCTTCTTTTTCTTGATATGAACGGATATACAGGTTCTTGTCACTTTCGGTTTTACACCACTCTGGCCAGCCACTCGCCTCTTGTTTGACTTTTAAAAACCGATTGACGTAGGTACTAAACAATCCACCCTTACCGGTACTTGGATCATACTGTGTGGATTCGGCAAAATGATACACTTCAAACACTTGTTGAACTATATAACCTTTTTCAATTGCCTTATTGATTTCTGTTGTTGTCCAAGTACCAGTCAGAACGCGTTGTGAATCGCTGCATTGACATTGTTTCGACGATAGAGTCTGGACACATGTGGCACATAGCGGAAACATGAGTTTTCCATTGGCTCTATATGGAAGGACAGGGTGATAAAGTTGTTTTGGTGGTAATATTGAAAGCTTGACAATTCCAAAGTACTTGTCAAGAGATTGAAAATTATGTGTTATGATTTCGGGATGCCCGATAGGGTATCTGTCATACTTGTTTACGGTGGGGTACAGTGAGGTAAAGTCGACATACTTTAATTTTTCATCCCTCTGAGTTTTGTAATATAGTTTTGACGCATTAGTCCTTCCACCAAAAAAGCTATCACGGGGATCGAGCCTAGATTCAACAGGGACTTGGGCAATAAATTCTTTAAATTCAGCATTTGTTTTTTGTTTTGCGACAAACTCATGTTCCCACATTTCGACCACAGTGTATCCAAGAGACTCTAAATACGTTTTCTTTTCTAGCGTTAACGCGTAACGTTGGGCAAGTGACTGGCCGTTGTAAGGATGTTTAACATTTTCACCGTCAACGAAGCACACATTACAACCATGCCAAACGCAACCGTTGTACTCAAATGCAAGTTTGTCACTGCAGCCATCCAATTTATAGAAGCCTCCTTTACCATTTGGAATTTTAACTTCCCCACCGTTTAATGCGTGTTTGATATGAATACCCCTTTGTTTCGCCTCCCACTCTAGCCACTGGATTGAATTTTGACTGAAATTATCCCTTCCCGAATACCCACCAGCTGGAACTTTGCCAATAGATGAAGACTTAAAAACTTTGGTTGCCCCATCTATATTTGGTTGAAAGGAGGCCTGGATTTTGGTTGCAGGGACTTCGGTTCCGTCTGGCATTTTCAACACCCATTTTTCCTCCAAAAACATATTGCGGTACACTGTCATGCACACGGAGGCTATGGTGACATTCGTAAAAGGATCCAATTCGCATAAATTCATCATTAATTTTCTAAACTCCATGCATGATCGCATCAAAATATCTACGTCTGAACGACAATACGCTTCGATCTCCTTTCTAAAATCAAACACCTCGCCCTCTTTTTGAGCGTACCAAGCTAAAAACTTTTCTCTACCTTCACTTGACATGCTATTGACACCATACATTTCTGGTAAAGGATACGGACCAACATAATCTTGATTGAGCAACGTATTAAAAAAATGGGGAAAGTATCCCTTTTGCAACTCTTGTAAACCGAAAGCTTTCGGTAACGCTGACAAAGCCATTGGCAAAAAATTCAATGAATCAATTACTCTCATTTTCAACTTGGGAATGGTCATGTACATGATTTTGGACCCGTTGTAGATGAGGTCGGGCACAACACTATTTCTAGTTAGATAATTTAACAAAAACATGTTATCATACCCCTTTGCATTGTGTGCCACGACCGTACAATCTTTATGCTGACGGGAGAACAACCACTGACCGAATAAAGAACATGTACTATCTCCTTCAAATTTTACCTCCCGTTTGCCACACGTTTCACATGGCATGTCTGCAAACTCCCCTACAGAATTATCCCAACGATCACACATACTGCAACGAGAACCACATGTATGACAGTTGTCTACAGGTTGACCTTCACAATTGTTACACACGGATCGTGCAATCACGTAATTTGCAACATGATTTCCTTCCTCCTGTCGGGCTTCGAAATCGAAGAATATAAACTTTTTGATGGGTTGTTTTGATTCACGAATTCGGAGATAACAATTATGATTACCAACCTGAAACTGTTTACATGTGGTACATTCCCATTCCCCACACCTATGCTGGTCCTTTGATCGTTTTTTTAGATCAAGGACCATCTTGCATTTTGGACACCTCCAAAAAAGCTGACAATATTCCTCATGGCGTTCGAAACATTGGGAAGACCTACACGTCATATTGCAGGTGCTACATGTCCTTGGTGATGACTCTTCACAATCATTAGACCGACACACACGACAGGTAACGCTGCAAGAGTGGTCCAGTCTGCTAGTGTATCCCTTTAAACACTTGTGACAAAAATAGTTTGCACTTAAAAGACCTTGTATGTTGGTAACGGAGTCGAAATGTTCGATATCTTGCTGGTAATATAGGTAGATTCGTCGTTGTTTGTCGTCACCCTGGTAGATAACCTTGTTGCCAAGGTGAGAGGCAAACACCACAACCTGGATATCCAACGCACGCTCGAAACTGGGTATATCCAGCAGCGTACATGGTCGATCAGTCGGAATTTGAGCGAGGTTATGATATTGTAAAGCAGTATCTCTTTGAAGACGTCTGTCACTTTTTCTCATTTCTTGGTATCTCTTTTTCTCAGCAGGGGCATCATTGCTCTCCTCTTTCTCACGACGTGCAATACAAACCGCAATGGAACGCGCCAAACAAAGATTATCGTCATTGTTTATCTGAACTATAGATCTTTTTGCTATGATATCCTTTTTTGTGTCCGTTACATATCTCCGTCCGGCACCCTTGTGTATACGAACAACTCCCAATTCCACTGTGAACTCTTGGTCGATACACAAACCCTCTTCTGATTGTACTACATTTTGGATGGCGTCCATGATCACTTTAGGGGACATATCACTCAAAGGTCTGGGTTTTACAATTATGGCATGGTTGAGCCTAGGATGATTTATATACATCCTAGCCACATCTTGGTTTTCAAAATCCTTTTTCCCTTCATCGAGGATATCAGAAAACATACTTTCAAGGTCATTTGTGACGTTTTTTACTTGACGACCACTCCAGCTGTCATTAAACTTAACACTATATGTCGTTTCTTTAATCACATTTCCCTTGAAGCTTTTTGATCCGCGATTATGAATGGAATACGATTTTTCCTCTTCGTGTATGTCGAAATCTTTTATCTTCTTAGCAGCTGGCGATTCTGTGAATAAATATATTTACGTTAGAATCATTTACAATGAAATAGTACCTATAACTTTCATTAAGAAAGTAAACATATTAAAAAGAAAAATTAATGATTAAGTTTAGTAATAGAAAAGCTATTTTCAAATAAAAAGAAATAACTGACAATAGCTTCAATATATGTCAGACAAATTCATTGGAAGAAAGGTCCATAAGCGAAATTGGAGTAACAGTAAAATGAACATATATTTTATTTTCACTTTAACAATGGCTAATAATACGAAACTTATAATAAGATCACCAACTACTTTACCTGAATTGTTTTGTGAAAGACTCGGTAGGGGGCGAGGAGGTGATATACTTTCAGCCATTTCTTGCAAAATCTCGATTGGGTCTGAAACCAAATCAAACAGATGATTATCTAATCATACCGACCTTTTTAATTATTCTTAAAAATTCATATAAAATGTTATATTTGTTAACTAATAATTTCTATTACTTGCTACTTATGAATTTTACATAGGACGCATGCGCGCATCTAATCATATCTTTCAAACTAAAACAACATCCTTCTACGACTTTTCAATCGAAGGGTATATCCTACATCATGTGCGAAGCCCTTTGTTTCACTACCATTTTTAAAGATTACTTACGTCATTTTATATTTCATTCATTAAAATAAAAACCATAAAGAGCATGCGCTTATGTGTTCATAGCATTGGTCCATAATAGCATTCTACGACTTCCAATTCAAAATATCTCACCTTCCAAATTTCATGTTAAATGCTCTTTTGTACTATATTAGTCAATAATCAACGCCAGTTTTGAATTCACATATTTAAATCAATACACCATAGGACGCATGCGCACATTAATGCCTAGCTGTGTACCAAATCACAACTCTCTATGACATATCATTCAAAAGATATAGTCTTCCAAAGTTCTTGTAAAATGCTATTTTTTCACTATAATTTTCTTTAATTTACGCCATTTTGGAATTTGTATTTTAACATCAAAATAACATAGGACGCATGCGCACATTAATACCTAGCTGTGTACCAAATCACAACTCTCTATGACATATCATTCAAAAGATATAGTCTTCCAAACTTCTTGTAAAATGCTATTTTTTCACTATAATTTTCTTCAATTTACGCCATTTTGGAATTTGTATTTTAAAATCAAAATAAGATAGGACGCATGCGCACATTAATACCTAGCTGTGTACCAAACCACAACCCTCTATGACATTTCATTCAAAAGATATAACCTTCCAAAGTTCTTGTAAAATGCTATTTTTCACTATGATTTTCTTTAATTTACGCCATTTTGGATTACACATATCTAATTCAAAATACCATAGAACGCATACGCACATTAATACCTAGCTGCGTACCAAACCAAAACCCTCTTCGACCATCCATTCTAAAGATATAGCCTTCCAAAATCCATGTAAAATGCTCTTTTTCAACTATAATTTTCTATAATTAACGCCATTTTGGATTTTCATATTTTTAAAACAAAATGACATAGGACGCATGCACACATTAATATCTATCTGTTGACCAAACCACAACCCTCTACGACCATCCATTCTAAAGATATAGCCTTCCAAAATCGAGGTAAAATGCTCTTTTTTAACTATAATATTTTATATTTACGCCATTTTGGAATTTATGTTTCAAAATCAAAATAACATAGGACGCATGCGCATATCAATACCTAGCTTTGGTTCAAATTATAATTCTTTACGACGATCCATTCAAAAGATCTAACCGTTCACACTCCATATCGAATTCTCTATTTTCTAACCATTATTTTCTATTATTTATATCCCATTAAAAGCTTATTTATACAAAAATATACGATCTGGTCTTTGAAATATACACATTAATGTGAAACCTTTATTTAAAAACTACAAGATGTTATATGAAACAATACATTTAAATGAAAAAAAAAATAGTCTATAAACTTACCTCGGTCATCCATTGTGCCGTTTGTTATCCTTGACAGGAGTAAAAACTATTGTTGAGGTTTTATTCCATATTGTGGTAATATCAATGCTGTGGTTGCATATCAGTTTGTATCCATACTGATTTCGCATTAGAATAGCATAACTATAACACTTATGAATCTATTTGAATATATTAAATAATCCTTTTATGTTAGTTTGTATCCTTTGAAAATTAATAATTGTGTGTATTCCATATTTTCGTAGTCAGAAATGCTCCTTTTATTGCATTTTTAAATAGCTTTTATAGTTGTTGTGTTGTCAGCAACTTTTTTTATGTTTAAATCAATTATTGTTTTATCCTTATAAATAAATAGTGCATCCTGTCTGCTTCATATATGGATATTATATGACGAATTAGTAGTGTTTAGGTGTTAATTGTAATATTCCTTTATATTCATAATGTTTTTTAATTACTTTTTTTGTAGTTTATAATTCCAATGTTTTCTCTTCAAAGTTACGAAGGCAAATGACGAGGTAGAATAAGCGGCTATGGATCACCAAAATGACCCAACCCTAATATCTATTCTGATTGGCTGATATAGACCCACGACAAGTTTTGTCCAGACCCTACCCTCCACTGCCATGAAATTGTCCCGACCCTCATCACGTGACACAAACGTTTTACATACGTTCTTAATCCACGGCCAGGTCCAGTCCTCACCCTGAATGACCCCATTGTTCTATGAATAGAGCAATGCAGCACCCCCTCGGAGCTCCCCGTGACGTCATGCCTCTCAACCCCTTTATTTTTCTCTATATACATGACCAAACATAATGCCCCTCAGCATAATCCCTCAACCCCCAACACTCAGGGCTCTAATCCGATTAGTTTTGAAGATATCGATTTATGCCCCATAGACCATGGTATGTAGTCCCCGCACAAATGAGTGAAGCTTGCTGGTTGCCCTATATTGAATGTCTCAATGGTTGCTATCCGATTATGTTTATTGTCAAAGTGTGAAATCATATAACCATTATTTATTCACACTTTTAAGTGTGATTTTGGTTGTTGTAGTAAATCCGCGACTTTTGAGAAAAAATAAATAAATCACATGGGTCATTATACAGATAGAGTAATCGCGATTAGAAAACAGACTGAATGTTAGAACAATATTACGTTTCACATCAAGATAATTTTCTTGTTGCGTGAGCGAGCATATAATTTCAAGAATATTTGGGGAAAATATATCAACAATTTGAATATGTGAAATATTTTACATGAACCTAATTGACATCTTTGGTTCAAACAGTGAGAAAGGATCCATTTTCTTTAGGGAGCATTCTTGAGTCTTTGTTATTTTATTCAAACATTTTGATTATTAATTTATAGAAAACATATTATTAAAATGCTAATAACACTGAAGAAAGCCGTATATTGAATGTGAAATAGCCTGAAATTTTCCACAAGTACGATAGCTCCTTCTGTTGAATGTGTATTCTACTTTTTTTTAACATTTTGACTTTTCAGTTGAGTATGATTGTAACAAAACACTTTTTTATTGAAAAATATTTCTCAAACATATGTAATTCTATTTAGATGAATGGAAAAATCAACATTATTGTATAGCGACCATTTTGGGCATTTATCGATTTATGAAACTTTAGTGGCTTTCATGAACTGTAGTATGGCGTTTTGTGATTTTTGATTTTGACCCCAGTGCGCTTTAAGTGATTATTGAAGACATTAATTGGTTTTCAATTTATCTGAAAATTTCAGGACATATTAATTACATATTTAATTACGATTATATTTAATTTGTGAAAACTAACAATATCAGATGTATCGCTCAGAAATTCTCAAAAATAATATTCGATACTTTTGACGCTTAGTATAGTTTATATTCATTATTCTGCAATGAATATCTAAACCCCTATAGTTTAAATTCTATTCCAATATCGCTGTGTTTCCTATTGTATATTTTCTTTTGATTAAACTGCGATTTCAGAACATTTCGCAAATGCTTGCCCGCAGTTTGAAGGTTTTGTTACCAACCAGATCATATCAATTTATTAATCATAATATATATTTTTAAATAAATATATGATAATCATAACCTGCATTTTTCAGTGTGTTCGAAGCCTATTCAATACCAACATTGCTATACGATTCTACGCCCGGAAATATGTTGTAATATGATCCGAAAAAATATAAAGTCGTTCTTATTTTCATTTATCGTCTAATCATATCAAACCTAGTAGCCTACATAATCTCACACCTCGAATCGAATGTTCCCCAAGAGCTCTAATCATCTCAAATGAATTGCATTATTTTGAAGCATTTCATCTCCTTCAAAAACTCAATCCTATCATCGCTTGATGAAAGATCAAATCTCGAATATAGATGTCCCATTTGAACTTGTTTTATCTGTGCTCATTATAGGGAACAAAGCTAGAAAAGGTGAGAACTGATGCGTTTATTTTATCTGGAGGCCAATATATATTTTTCAGTGCTTTCCTAATATATAGATGACATTTTCTTCTGCAAGTGCAAGTTTCAATGACGCCTGGGAGTAACCGGATTTTAAACAGAAGTGAAGATCAAACTATTCATATGTTTTAAAAATTGAATGACGTCCAAACAATGTCCTTGCGACATCGCAAACTAAATAGCATTGTATCAACGTCTCCGTTGAATTTTATATCGCAGCAACGTCTGGTATATCGAATAAAACACATTTTCTCAACGTTGTGTATTTTCATGTCATTGCAACAATGTGTCCTGCCAACTAATTTGAACCTATAAAGTGTGACTATAAACGATGTTGCTAAAAGTGTTTTATACTATATGTACGTCTTTGTATGACGTCACTGCTACATTTAACAAGTTGACGGTTTTTTACACACTCGTTACTCAGCTCATAGACGCTAGCAATGAAGAATGACATGCGGAAATGCAATTAAATCTTAACAGTTTGCATTATGCCGACACCACCTTTTTTGCTTTCTTGCTTAATGATACTTTATCAAAACGTTGCACTTTTTGGTGAATTGCATTGTTTCCCTCGGAATTGAAATTCCAATTATATGCTTACGTGTTAAGCCATGTAAAACAAAGCCAAGACTTTGTAAAAAAATGTATTCTAGTCTAGGAGCCGTTAATGCAAGCACATTAAAACTAACAGTTACATCACAAAACGTCTTTTCAACTCGAAAGTGTTTTTACATAGCTGCTTAAAACACAGCCTTTAATGCCTTTGTGAAATTGCGCTTTCACGAAAAGCAAAGCACAGCATCCTAAAATCAATCATACTTCGCAAACCAAAAGTCGGAAAGCCCTAATTGAATGACCTGATAATAGGCTTCTTTACATTGACAATAAAACAGTTGATATAACGTTGTAGAACACTTAATGCAGAAAAGTGTTTAATGTCAGAAAATCGGTCGGAAGAACAATTTCCGTAACACTTAATAGAATGGACACCCAACATTGGCTTTTATCGTAAGATGCTTTTTCGGATTGATGGGGCATGATCTTATGTCCTTTTTCGGTCAAAAGCCAGTTCAACATTTCCTTGGAAAAATAGATAAATGTTTGATTTTTTCCCCGTCTTATGAAAAAAAGATAATCACTATCTTTTTTTTTTTGCATTTCGAAACGTGCTTTGTAATATCTATTAAACGGATAAGGGGTCTTACCCATACATAAAATGTGTAACTTAGTCGACCCCTTTTTGCACTTAAAGCGAACAACAAAAAGTCTTGAGTAGCACCAAGAATTACGGAATATAACCTCATCTATCAATCTCGATTATTTTAAATGATAAAAGAACATCTTGTTTTTATAAATTACATTTTGAATTAAGGGTTGATCAATCGAATTGTTGTCTATAACAAGCATAAGATCAACCACTATCATATTGGGCATGGCGTAGAACTAACATATTAAAACGTTAGCATCTTTCGTAAAGGAAAAGAAGAGCTTCCATATCTTCTTTTGATATTTACTTTTAATGTATTGAATCATTATAACTAGAATCATACTGAAATGCTTTTCAAAATCCACATTCCTCCCGATAAAACGCATTTAAGTAAGATATGAAGACATCTTTCTTAATAAAAAAGAAAAAACAATCGACAAAAGTTAATGAAACAGATATAAATGCATAATAATGCTGCAATTTCGCGGACAATACATTGCCTTCTGTCGCTCATATATAGACGTCGCTATCGCAATTAAACAGAACCCGTTCGACAATGCTCATTGTTGGGCTGTCACTTTAAGACGTAGATATTAAAAGTAACGTGACGCCGATATTAAAACGCCGAGGTGAAGAATAGTACGTGAAGAAGAGTACCAAATAATGTATGTTTCATAAAAAAAAAAGTCCACACGAAGTCATCTCATAACATATAACGCTTCGGTGTTGTAACGACCCGACTTCGTCATCATAGACGTCAAATGCTAAAATCAACTATGCCTATATACCAAATAATGTCAATATAACTTATATTCGTAATAGCAACGTCTTATTGTTTTTGCGATGTCGTGTCAACTTTCTGTTCTCGGGGAAAGCAAAGAAAGGCCTATGACGCCACGACCATCAGTTTTTACGAGGAGATACGACCTAGTTGCTTCTTTTGATATGTGTTCTGGATGCATTGTTCGGACATATTTCGGCGACATTTGTCAGAGACATTTACAGCGACGCAATGGCGGCCCGTATCGCAATAAAAAAGAACAAATGCTACTAAGTGTGAAATGCCTTGTGAGATATGGCGCGATTGTACCTTTGAGGCAGGAGGACTTAGCAGTACCAAGTCTACAAGAGAATAACGTCTCTGAGACGTTGGCTGTTGGTCAAATATGAACGTTTTCTATGCTTGATTATTGTTATCTCGACGTCCAAGCAACGCTGTAATTTCATTTGAGATATCGCTTTGGCGTCGGCAAAAAAACTATTACGCTACAAACGTTATTCGGGCTTCCCCTTTGTTTCGGAAGTAAAAAGACGTTATATCTACGTCATGACAAAGTCAAAGGTAACGTGACATTTAAACGACGTTGTAGGTCATATGATGTCCGGTTAACATATGGGCCAATATTAAAAGCTCCGAAAGTCGTCAGTACCGTCCCTCTGTCGCGCGGGATGCATCCAATAAATTTGCCATGTCAAGTGACGAAAATCCAATGTTGCTACATAACATAAGGTAAAACACCTTTAACATAGAACTTTAACGTCTTTCAAAATTCGCATCAAAACGTTTCTACGTATATCTTCACCCAATAGGTCGGTCCGCTTAGTAGATATTGGTTTTATCTCTGGGCTTTATTTAATTCCGTTGGATCAACTCGTCCACTCAGATAGAGAACGTCGCAGGTCGCGTGTAAAAAATGAGGGACGATAAACAGCTGGTTCACAGTTATTTTGTGGAATCTAATTAACTATGTTTTTATTCGCGAAGTGACATTGAAGTAAAAATGTTATGTTATCTCATTATGATATGATGTATTTTTGGCGTTTGATTTATTTTTAGCGTTTGAAAAATATTGAATTTTTTCGGGGCGTTGATATTAAAAGAATATTTTGCACCCGTTTTCAAGGTTCAAGATAAATCGAGTAATTTTCTCCATATCATAAAAGAGGTGTTTTTTATTCCTTAACTTTTTGAAGGAATTTGGTCAAGTATTTTCTTCTTCTCTCGCTTTCTTATTTTGATTCTTCTAAGCAGTTTCTTCATCTTGATTTAGTCGAATCATGCATTTCTAGCGAAATTGTTTTTCTCGTAAGAAACTGACAAAAAGCATCCCAATCGTTTTGTTGCATTTGATAAGGTTTAATGATCTGTTTAAGGAGAGGCATTTGCGTGATTCAGTGCATTTTCGCAAATAAATGCGCATTTTTTGCTCTCCAAAATAGGACGTAAGGCCGTTTGAATTGCATGCTAACTAGGCGAAAATTGCGCAAATGGATAAAAAAGAAGACAAGATAAAATTTATTCAAGATTATGGAATCTAATAAACAACCATGCGTTACGTGAAACTTTAATTCGTGATAATAATTCGCAGAATATCTTTAATGAATTAAGACTTAAACTTAAGTCTGTGATTGTTGACAATTTTTCTGTTACTATAATAAATGCGTAGTATCAAGCGGAATATCAAGCGGGAATGACTTAGCGCTTATAACATTTAACTTCAACTTATAACGGAAACAGATCTAAATTTCCTTCAACTAGAATATCAAACTCACCCATTCCAACTCTATTTGAACTCCATTTTAACATTTATGGCGCTATATTTGAAAATAAAAATTGTGAATGAAAGAAAATTGAAGTAATGTGTAAAAACAGCAATTGTGAGTTTGAACGAACGCTCACAAAATCATTATGCTCAAAGGCGCTTGGAAAATTAAAGGGGTCCCAAAAATGCTTTCGAAATTCCGCTTAAGTTCTGCCACGGAATGTGGTCTTAAGCTTTAATTGAGCAAGACGCAACTTAATATACTTTTCTTATTTCAAAACGACTCGCTCGGTACCGGTAAAGGCCTAGTCATATTGAGAGCGACGATGAGCGAGAGCAATTCTTGGTGTTAAATATTCTTTGCTGGACTTGATTTTATACAATTTTTCACGTTTTTTTTTTCGTTTTGATAAAAACACGTTCCTTGCTTAACGAATGTATTATTTGTATTCAAATATATGATAGTTTATATAAATAAATAACAAATCAACAAACTCATTGTTTATAAAATAGTTTTATTGCTTCAAAACAACAACAAAATATAGTCATAAGCAGGATGCGACAAATCTAAAAAAAAGATCAATGGTCTGAAAGCGTCCATGAATATTGATGCAATTTGATTTACAAATCAACCGACAGTGTTGTAGAATACATTTTAAAACATGTTTTTCCAATGTTTGAAAACTTTAAACAATGTTTGATGATATAGGATCATATTTTTTGTGGATTGTTTTTTGCTCCAGGACACTTGATTCGGTCCCTACAACTAGGGCCCCGTTATTTTCCGGAAAATTATAATTGTGCATGTTAAAAAGGCCGAAACTGTAAGGGCCAAAACATCTCGACCTACGGGCCGAAATATCTTTTTCGAAGGATCCGAAGTGTCCAAAAAGGGGTCGAAGTTGTATGGGCCGAAGTGTCCAGGTACCGATTATTTCATATCGCCTATTGTGAGTTGAGCCAAAGCAACAACATTGACAAATGCGTCTAGCCATAAAAATCATAAGTTTATGTCACACCCAACGATGAGTTAACACCTGGACCCATATTCTCCGCTCCACTAAACTTTACACTTACCATTAAAACCAATGTAAAAGGGTGAATAAAAACTTAAATTTCGGAGTAAGTTTAAAGCGGAGAATAAAGGTCCTTATCGATTTGATATATCCCAGACAATGCTGATTTTGAGACAGGTGAGCTCAATATGTGATCTTTAAAATGAAATTCTAATCTAAAGCCAAAATTGATAGACCTAACATATTGTTAAGAATATACAATGTACATAAACGCATTAATCGAATTCATTAATCGTATCATGTCATTATATTAACTGTTTCCCTAAAATGATCCATTCGGTGCTCCTGATACTTTATGGCACTTTACACACAAATGAGTATTTTATACATATTCACCACATAACGATATTGTTATAAACACTTTATCTATAACCACTAAAACAATTATAGAGGAAACATTTTACTCCAATTTTATGGAAGGGCTTGACATTCTTTTCCATAATATCATTACTTATTATTTGGTTCCACTAATGTATGTTTACTATAACTCACTCACCAAGAACCTTGCTAAGCATTTAAAGCGATGCCATTCGTTTCGTAGACAACAAAGGAACATTGCTATACCAACATATCGAGGACACTTTCGTTAGGGGAAAGAGCGTCCAAATGTAACCAGGCCCTGTAAGAACAATTACTGTTCTGGCAATGGAAGTAATGTTTTACTCGTTCTCCTTTAAAGCAGAGAATGCGTTAAAGAGAAAACCATATAATAAATACGAATATGTCTTCAACCTTGCAACTGTTTATTATCGATAATACCAACCACCTCTCATCACATCAAGCATATAGTGATTATGTGTTTATGGTAATTATAAAGTAAGCAATTGCTAAGAGTATAATGACAGGAAAGGGCGTTGTTGCTACTCATAAGTAGATTGTACTTCAGTAAAGGGGACCGTAGCTTGTAAATAGTTCACAATGAACTAAAGTCTCTGCACCATACCATGTACCCGGAAATACGCCAGTTGAACCCTAGGGTGCTTTGAGCGTTTAGGCGAAAAAGCGCTGTATAAGCTAAATAAATTAATGAATAATTAGCATATAATAATTTTAGAGGTTAATGTTCATAAATTAAAAGCATTTTAAAACATCAATGCAAACAATATATATGTTAACGTGTTCGATATTGTTCCCGTTTCAGTATGGAAATCTTAATTCTCAGTCACTTATTTCCCATCTGACAAAGAAACAATATGCATATATACACCAGCCCATAACAAGGAGTCAGTATCTAACATATTTTCACATATATCGATTCATATATGGTCCCTTACCCCTCAGATCTTCCCTTCCCTCCCAGTCACCTGATCCCAACAAGCATCGATATACACAACATAAGGTCTCTTCCCCCTTGACATGGGTCGTCCATATCACGTCGGTTTAAGTGTGATGTCGAAATAACGCCTTCACTTGATATCGACCACCTTTTATGACCCGACGTCGATTAAAACGTCTAACGTCGAACTACGTTGCAACGAGGTTGTTCCTACGCCAGCGACGTAAAAGAAAGTCTGGAAGATATTCATATTGACCAAATGGGTTCCTCAGTGTTGGTCTCCTAACTCCAACACTAAAAGTTCACCAACCACTTTCACAAGAGATCAGTTTCCATTTCAGTCATCATAGTCATATTAGCCGTCGTGCTCGCTTTTCCAAACGCGCCATGCTGGCGCTTCTTTTTACCGTACCACTTACAGCAAAAGATATACTGGACCGTCCGCCGAAAATGCACGTTTAACATACAGTACAGCACAAAATTGATGGCGAAATTACACGATAGGAAGAAATTTGTAATGTGTCGCACGGCCTTCGATGTGCCTGTATCGTTTTCGATGAAGTTTTCGTAAATATCGAAGATTTCCGATGGTCCAACGAGAATGAAAAACAAAAACACAATCGTGATCAGCGTCGGCGTGATGCGGTGTCCCGATTTCTTTGGTTTATTCACGCGATATCTCAACTGCATCTTCGACGATTGTCGCAGCGCGCGTATCAAACATATATTGCAATATGCGAGTACGATCAGCGGTACGAAAACAGCCACGACTGCGCATACGACGTTGTACGTCAACCAGAACGTATCGAGTGATGAGAACGGACCGAGTCGCGGCATGTAGCACGTGCAGCGTTCGGCGCACGGATACGATCCAACGCCGTACGCGAAAAAGAGCGGAAGATTTAAGAGCGCCGAGAGTACGAAGACGGAAACGATCGCAAATCGCGTTGCGCCCAGATTGATGAATCGCCGAGCGTGCAGCGGCGTGCAAATGGCGATGTAGCGTGCACTGGCCATGACGACGGTTAGCCACGAACTAGACACTATAAACATATTCAGCACTGGAGTCTTGACGTAGATATCATAATACAGTGGCAGTAGACTCTCGTTTTCCATGTACATATACTTCTTGTCATCAATAAACCCGAGCGGAAACGCCGATATGCAAAAGAGCAAATCCGATATGGCCAGTGCGACAAGCCCCAAATGCGAACTCTTTTCCATGATATCCATCGAGCGCTGTAATTGTTTTCGTGTCAAAACTGCGAGATTTAACACGTTGCCAACTGCGCCGAAGGCACACACGACCGGTAGGCCGATGCCGGTGAATATGTAGCTTAATATGTCGGCCGTATTGAGCTCAGTCGAAGAGGTATAGTTGCCGCCTTCGGCTAAAAGGCGCGAACGGTTCGCAGCTAGTTCCTCGCAACTCATGGTGAATGAGCGTTTGTTTCGGATTTATATAATTAAACAATGAAAAGCTATTGGTAAAGATAATATGGTATGAGGGCGTGCAGTTTTAATGTCGTATTTACTCTTTCTTAATTTGAGTGTATGTATAGATTAAATGTATTATTCTTGGTGAACGCGTCTGTTTCTCAACAGTGTACAAGGCGATTAGCCAAGACAAGATAGTGGTACCGCGACACACCGTTTTTAACAGTGATTATTTCCTCTGGATAAATGCTGCGCTTCTTTTCAGATTTGATTATTTTAATGAATTGCTGTTTTATTCTACCATCCAGGGCAAACGAAGACTCAATTACAGCAGCAGAGTTTTTCTTCTGTTGAGTATACCTAACAATATCGTCGAAAAGTGATTGACTTTAATCGTCCCTGATTGTTCTGGAAAGACGATCAACTTGATGTAGTATCAAACCAACAAATGCCCCTGTTCTTTCACACGCCAACTTCCATGCTAGTGTCTGAAACAATAAATATAATAAGAACGTGATAATTATTTCAACAGATAAATAAGAGGTTTATAGAAGGTTGCTTTCAAAGAAGGTTGTCTTCTGATTGTAAGCACCTAGAGGAGCTATGCACATTTAAGGATGGAGCATAAAGGTTTGTCTGGAGAGCAAGCAAGAACATTTATAGCAATAGATGAAATCAGAAGTCTAATTATTGATAAATTCATTGATGCACAACTAAGACACCTTGAAGATTGATAAACCTGCTTCACATGTGAATGTGTTATTTGTTGGGCAGTTTTCTATGTAAATTCAATAGTATTGACCATTGCAAGAAACATTTTATAGATTTGTGTTATCTGATATAATAACAAGGTCGAGAAGTTTTTTGTAATCCTGTACCTTTTCAACTATAAACAAGGTTATACAAATGCAAATATTCCTACTCAAGATGTTTTTGAGCAAAATAGGAAAAACGTTGAAGTGGAATTAGATAAATAACATCATATGTACAGATAAAACAGGCATATTGCAATCAACATATCATATAAAATACAATCAAGATGAAATGGGTTTTTCGAAAACAAAATCTTCCCTTACGATAATTGGTTTCCTGAAGCTGTCACATTACATGATCATATAATTTGCAGACCAATTTAAAGAGTCTTTCGGGAGTATATCCGATTCAGGAGCAGATCAGTCAGAGACATTTGCAGTTGTAAGGCATAAGAGTCACGCTGATAACATGATTTTATTCCCGATTTGTTTCGATATGTTACATTTCTCTCTGAATAAGTTTTAACATGGATGAGTACTCTTAAGTTGTGAATCCAGCTTTTCGCCATATTTTACGCTACATTGTGAGGTACGAACAGGTTCCATTTTACTGGTTTATTTACGCAAGGTGTGGCTGTACCATATGATATTCTGAGACTATGTTTATTGACTTGATTTATTTCATATGGTAGAGTCTACGGTTGGAATGTAAAAGCATTTACCCTGGTTTGGTTTATTCAAAATAAACCTGACGTTCAA
>LQRL01144734.1:18609-30704 GCA_001703475.1 Hydroides elegans | reverse complement strand
CTTTTTTTCCCCCCCCCCCCCCCCCCCTTGGGGCCAAAGAATGACCTCTGGCTTTTAACTTCGGTCCCTATAGGGTGGACCCCTCGGGAGCAAATATGATTCCGTATTTTCGTGTAAACAATATATTACCTGATCCCTGTCACTGATAACCAATCGAAACGCCCGCTGCAACGCTCCATCTTTCACAAGGGTACCGGGCGGCGAGTTCTCCGGAATGAAACCGGTGAAATCATTGATACTGCTGCCGATTTCCGGTGGATATTCGTTGACCGATTGCACCTTGGAAACAAAAACATTTTTTTAAATCGAAATTATTAAAACTAATTTATATAGTACATCCTCTATGGTGCTCGGGACTTTAGATTTACATCCTCGAGGTATCCATGAATTCGAGTAGACCGTTGTTTTTGACAACTAATATATGAAATAGGGGACTTAAAAATCACCTCGCCTTATCCGGTAATTCGAGTTAATCGTGGTAACCCGAGTAAATTATGTGAATGTTACAACATTTTATACTTCGCAAATACAAATTGACTTCTATATGTATATATATATTTGTTTCAATTTCATGTACCGAAAAATTGAATTAAGAAAAATAAATAAAGATCTGCACCTCAACAGTCAGAGTTGCCACTTGGAAGCGATTCGCGTCCGAGTTCTCCTCGGCTTTGATTTGGAGCGATACGAAGCGATGTTGCAAGCGATCGATCGCTCGTTCTTGCGTCACGACGCCCGTAGCTTCCTCGATTCGGAAGTAGTCGGTCATTTCCGCTGGAGTTGCTATTGGGAAACCGGAAATAATGAGACAAATGTTAACAAATAGTGAATAACATAAGAAATTTAACCAATTTCATTTAATAGAACCGCTGCTGAAGTAAACCTGTATCAATATGTACTAAGATAGGGTGCTGGTCAACTCGCCAAAAAAACAACTCGCCAAAATTGCTTTGGTCAGGTCGCCAAATTATTTTGGTCAACTCGCCAAATTCCTTTGGTCAACTCGCCAAATTCCATTGGTCAACTCGCCAAAAAATATATTTATTGAATGTTATAAATTTCCATTTATTTTAACATTTTTATCAAGTTTACCACCAATTAATGCTAAATTTTCCTAAAAGCGGATTAAGAGCTCTAATCTGCTAATCACATTTGGCCTAAAACAGAGAGGATTATGTCGTGAGTGTACATGTATATGAGTCGAGCACACTGTACTCTGTAGATCCAGCACACTGTAGATCCAGAGCACAGGTTATCCTTTTCTATTAAAAGGACGTATAAGATCGGCACTTTCATACGGTAAACGGAATTACAAAATAATAATGAATATTACCTTCAAATTAAATTATAAAGACTTATTAGTAATAAGAAAACAACTTTTCTTTTACAAACTTTTAACAAAGTATATACATGTAGATAAGGCCCGTCATATTGAAGCTGATTATTTTAGCGTAAGCGCAAAATTAATAAATAAAATCGACCCTGATTCCTCTTGCAAATCACTTATGATACTTGTTCAAACAAACTGCGGTTCAATTAATGGAAATGAATATATTATAAAATTTGGCGAGTTGACCAACGCTTTTTGGCGAGTTGACCAAAATTTGGCGAGTTGGTTTTTTGGCGAGTTGGTTATTTGGCGAGTTGGTTTTTTGGCGAGTTGACTATAACCCCTAAGATATATTGTAAACATGAAAATTGGGGATTTATTTGCATTTAGGTTTACTACGTACATGTCATGAGCAGGAGTATGTGTTGTATCACCAGACCCGAGTCAAATTTACATCATCTAACTTAAATCGATGCTCACACAAATATCCAAGGTAACATTTTATGAAGGCTTACCACCGATAATAGAGTAGGACACAGGTACTTCCAACGTATCGCCATCTCGGGCGCGAATGGGTTCAGGAAGAACGTTGAGCTGACCCTCCTGTAATTCGAAAATATAAAAATAATTATCACTATAACGAAATTGATAAATAGCAATTTCTAATGAAAACAAAATAATAAATTAGAAATATTTTATAACAAGATTGTCAAGGATTGGACAATGACCCAATTTTAGTGCATTTCGTTTTCTAACCACTGCGCTTCGTCTCAAATACCGGTATTTATATAATGCGCATTGAAGAGCACACATAATCGAATGTCCAGCATAACTAAATCATATATTCAGCAAATTATCGAGAATCGACTTACAACCGCCTTATCCCTATCTATACCCGCCAACCGCGTGTTTCGATATGCGTAAACGAAACACATCGATCGTCTAGACTTTTTTTTTTCAAAATACATATACACTTTCTATAAGCTTACCACT
This sequence comes from Hydroides elegans, assembly GCA_001703475.1. NCBI lineage: Eukaryota > Metazoa > Annelida > Polychaeta > Sabellida > Serpulidae > Hydroides > Hydroides elegans. Next base: position 28,381 of record LQRL01144734.1, on the reverse strand, counting down.
GCATTACTGCGAACGATAGCAGTATACTGCGCATTAACGCATACATCCCTGTATGTGCTACAGGTGCTGTAGACGAACGAAGGGCCGCTGTCGTCTCCGTCGGATATAGTGACACGCATGGTTGTGAAGGCGGTACGTTTGGCGCCCGTTACACTGTCGTCCTGTAATTGAGAGGTAGGGGATTAAATCATAAATAAGTATCATGGTGATATAACATGGATTATTTAAATTTTGCTTATTAATATTTGTTACGATTTTTGGACATCGTGTGCATGTAAGTCATGTCTAATCCTTAAATCGTATTGAGGGGGGAATCTGGGACAGGTTATACATTCCTGACACTTTTCTATCACACTTTATTTGAACACATTATATTCATTTTTTTTCAGTAGTTTATATTTTACGTACGCTGATTATGTAGGTCTATTAAGATTTAAGAATTCTTCTAGAAGTACCCATTTTTTGTCTTTGATTTTTATCGGACTTCATTTTTGGAATTGTATCAATCCTAAGCCTTTTTGCTGATTGTAAACGTCACTGGGATGTAACATAAGACAATTTTCCGTTAGGAAAAATTCAAATCAATTATAAAAGTGAAATGATAAATGGATTAGATATCTAAATATGTAAACGATTGTTACAGCCAATGAATCTAAAAAAAATGTCATATTTTTTTCACTTGAATGATATCAAATCACACATCGTTGCAATTGTTAACCCAAAATATCTATCAAATCACATGTTGTCTTGAATGTATTCGAATGTGATATTTGGCGAAAAAACGTTTATCAATTCGAATTTAATTAACATATAAAACTTTTTATTGAAATAACATTATCACGAGCTGGTTTTCGTTTACATATAAATCTCTTCAAATAATCAAGTTTTGATTTAGTCTACATCTGATAGGGACCAGTGGGTCATTTATAACGATCCATTTTCAGCGAGATATCTTTTAGAAACGACGTGTCAGAAAGATGAGAGCGGTCTATCAATACGGTGTCAAAACGTGAAAAGAATACAACGGATCGAAAATGAAGTTTCAAAAATCAGATCAACATATCTAGAAAATCGAGGAGAATGAAGATGGGACTAGAGTTGCAGATTTTCTTTCAAGATTTATCTGCACTTTCATTAGATTCTCAGTTCTTTAATTTTATATACGTATGATATTTTCCTCCACATGGGTATGAAATCTAAATTATTCAAAATACATAAGACATAAAGTGAAATCATATATCGAAGTTATTGTGGCAAATTGAGTATTGGAGAAAGCTTGCTTTATTACTTATTTTCCCGATTTTTCATCAACTTGGTAGATTGAGTACTAATAAATAGAAATCAATTTGCTTAAATGCCTCTTCTTTTTGATAATACGCGGGTTTTTTTAACTTACCGTAGCAGATATATTGAGCACATAGTAGTTACGCCCTTCTCGGTTGAGTCCTTCGAAATCCAGTTGTGACGCGACCGTGAGCAGACCGTTTCTAGGCAACGCGATGCGGAATTTGCGGGATCCATCGAGCTAAAAGGGAATAAGATATTGTATGTGAATGATATTCAATTTAGGAATAATATAAAGAACCTTGAATAATAATGGATTAACTGTAATACCAAACTTGAACTAAAATCCATGGAGTTTTAAAATTTAATGTCAAAAGCCATGGTTGGGATTCCAGGTCCCTCGTCATTACTTGAGTATATGAGTAACTAACATGAAAACTAAAAATAGTTGACCCGACCACTGATGAACTAAATCAAATTGGAACCCCCAGCCTCTATATTCACCAGCCTCTATATTAATCTTATCATATCAATTATAAATCGCCCAAACTAAACAGTTTTCAGTTTCTAAGTGTTTGCTTCAGCTATATTCCAATGTATTATAAACATATAGCGCCAACTTACGGTGCTGCCATCTCCGGGTACGATGTGGAAATCGATGTCGCCGTTTCGACCGGAGTCCTTGTCGTAGGCTAGGAGTTGTCGGAAGATTGTAGTACCGATGGGCGTTAACTAAAACAATAATACTGGTTTATTGATTATCGGTTTATCATAAAACTTACAGTGTCGGTTCAAATATGATTCTAAAAATGGTTAGATATAAAGGTTTGGTTCAAATGAAAGTGTCGGAGTTTGTTCATTTTTTTTCAGATGCTTATTTGCTTACATCAGGGACTCAATATCTGTGAACGGTATGAGCGGGACTCTTTTTATTTTGTCTCATGTTCTAAAATAATTTAAACGAAACAAGGGAAGTTAAAGATAGCTTCACCCTACTGGAGTATCTGATAATTTGATTTTAACCAAACATTTAGGTATGTATCTTACTAGCACAATTTTGGATGAATAGCGTCAAAAGCGTGCAATTAATCTTATATTGCACCCGGGATCAGTAAAGGCAATATTTACCTCATTAACTGCCGTTTCATACGGAGTTCCCTGGAAGACGGGTGTGTTGTCATTGACATCCAGAATATTCACGGTAACAGTGTACTGCATCTGTTTATATGAAAAATTCATTCATTATCAATTAATCGAGTTATTGATTAGAGGTTATTTGTTTAATAACTAAATTAAATAACTACATATTTTTGAAAAACAAATTGACTGTTTTTTTATAACTATCTAAGATATTTGTGCAAATTTATACAAAGTAATTATGAAAATTATGAGAACAAATATGTAAATGTTAGTATTAACTATACTCATATTATTATTATTTTGTACAATCATAGCATTTATTAAACATATTATTCAAAGTTCATCTAAGGTTCATCTAAGGAAAATATTGCCTGAAAGGGAAATATTAGAATATAGTATAATCGTCAAACATTAGCAGAAACAGAAAGGTGCAATTGCAATTCGGTAAGTGCTGCAGGAGGTATCAATAATCTGGGTATATATCATCAAACAAAAAAGTGGATTTTTAGCCAAATATTGAAAAGAAAACATGAATTTAATAGATAATTTCCAGGTTATTGTAAGCATCGGTGTATTAATAAATAAGATAGGGTTTCTTTCCTCACACCGTCAAATGTCTATCATAATACACATGAAAGACAATTCCAGAACAGACTAATTTTTTTATCGCGCTTGAGTAATAACGTATGTCCTTGTCATGAGTTTTAATTATACTTTAAAGAAGTCAATTAACAATAGACCCGAAAAAAAGTCAATTAACAATGGAGTGATCAGAGGCACCATTCACAAAATTCTTTGAGACTTGTTATCTGATAATGAGTCCGACCTTGGTTGCAATTCGAACCTGTAATTTGGGAAAGATAGCAATACGGTTGTTATGACCTTAATATGAAAATAGATTTATGGTTTTCATCTTAAACTAATTTATGTTTTCGGGGAAGGAATGTTCGCGATTCGCATCTGGCTTTGATATATGATCTGGTTGGTATCTATACATGTATCCATAATAATCTATTAATATTGAAGTACAGGTAATTAATATATTCTCCGAGTACCGGGTAACTGAATTTATCTAGCTAAGAATATTTGATTTTTATTATTATATTTGTAGCAATTGGATATTTTTATTAGGATACAGAAACAAACATCAAATGTAAAAAAAAATACTAACTGCAATATTTTTGAATCGCGATACGCTTGTACTAATGAAAGCAATTTACAAGCAACCTTGAAACAAAACGAATTTAATCAAAACGACGCGCCCTTCGGACTTCGCTTTCCATGTACATATTTTTTTCGCAACAATTCCCAGAACGCATGTCGCCGCTACAATTAATCGAAGTCACTTTATTAAAAGGAGAGAAACTTTTTGACATATAATTAGAGATTCAATTTCAAGCAAGGGCGATAATATGTTCTTTTTAGACCGAAGCACATCACTCTATAATTAGTGTGACGGAGTCATATATTTTTCAGTCTTTTTTGGACAAAGAAAAATTAGGTAATACGGGTAATTTGTACGATACTAATTTGACTTTTGACTGCAAAGGTTGGTTTTACTACCGCGAGAAGATTGTAGTGAAAGTTGGCGCTTGATTGAACTAAAATCGAGGCAGCTCAAAAGCCGCAAAAGAAAATCGGAAATGTCATGAAAATGTAAGGATATTATTTTAATCCACAGCAAACATTCTGAAAAACATCACACTATATACTTACAGGTCTAATCCAAGGCTTCAATTAAAAAATAAATGAAATCAAATTTGCAAAATTAAGTTACAAAAGACGTCCGAAAATACTTATTCAAATAAGCAAAACTATTGAAGACACATAAAAAAGGTATTGCACGAATCCCAATTTGACTTCTTCTATAATTCCAGATTACAAAATATTGATAAAACTGAAAAAAATCCGCTAGTAAAGGCACAATTCTGCAATAAAAGTACATAAAATACGAAAAAATAGTAATAAAAATGGCATCAAAATAAAAATATTGTTACTAGTTAAACAAAGACATGCGATTGTTAGCAAAATGGGAATGGGGATATAACATGTAGACAAGGAGGGGATGTGTGACATTAACAAGACTTATACAAGGGTAAAACTAACATCATGTAAGACGACACCAGGGTACATGAAAATGGGTTGTGATGGGGAACAAGCTAAGGTATCGGTCCAACTGATTCGATTTGCGTGGTGTAAATTATCACGGAGTAAAGGTTTGCCATCGCTGTACACTTGATATCAAAATATTTCCTATGTCTGATTTTGAAAATATCTGTACATGCATATTTCATTCCTTCAATATATGCCGTTTGATATATAATGTTAAGATGTTTAAATTTTGACAAGTAAATTTCATAAGAATTATATTTAATACCAAGTGTACAGCTGATTAAATTGGGAAGGTGTGTTAGCGGTTTTGAAGATAGCTATGGCATCTCACTACCTTCAACGATTCTCTCTCCGACAAAGGCTGAAATAACATGTTTAAACATCTTATATCTACACTTTTATACATGAATGTTATATAATACAATTACCAATAAATAAGTAAAATATCGTATTTCTACTCCTAGAAGCTGTATCTAATTTATATCTAAACCCGATCGATATATATATATATATACATCTATATACTTTTAAGATGATAAGGCTTAAGACTTCAGTTAAATAAAGTGGTTTAAATCAAAATCATGGATCTTATGTAACAATTTCTGGAATTTGATAAAGCAATGAAAAATAATGGAACAGTCATCCTAATGTACAGAATCATCTGACATAAATGTCGATAAGATTTTCGAAAATCTCTCGATTTCGTCTCAGCATCTTTAGAGCATGACGTTTCGTGACAGGAAAAGTTAAGATAAATAAAAATTACATTTCAAGTGCATGTCCATGAAATACTGTCACCCTCTAAACCCAAAATTCAGTACCTGATGTATTCTTCATTCCTTCTTCCTCCCTCCCCCACCTTTTTTCGACATCGCGATTTCATATGTCACCCCCTCCCCCACCCCTCACCCTTTTTTTCTTTTGCCTCATTGAATAATGTTCATAAATTTGTGTGATGTAAAACTCAAGAATGCGCATCTCTTACAACTTATCTAAACATGTATAACTTGATATGTGAATGACCTTCGGAGTTTTAATTGAAATACAATGGGGGTTTGTTCAGTGATGCACGCATTTTTGGGGATTATTTTTATATTGAAAGTTTCGCATTTTTGTGTTAAAAAAATAGTAACAATCAAATGTTCTCACTATCCATGCATTTAGTATCGGTTATTTATTTATATATATCAATTACTTTAAATATATTTATAAACTAGTCATACTGCATACTGCTATTTATAACTGCGGATTAATGTATTATGCGCTAAGAACTATGTATATGTACATACTCAGCCAATAACATTGGAAAAATTTTCGCTATTTTATATAATAAGTATTCCAAAAAGTTTTTTTTTCGCATAAAATGCGTATACCGTATAGCAAATATACAATCGTTTCGATCTGCTACATTCTAATTGGTCACCATGGATACCAATTAAATATGCAAATTAGGCTGGATATCAATCAAACACGCAAATTACCTTTGACGCATCCTCTGCCTTGGTACATTCGAGCAGGAAACTGAAGAAATCGATATCATCGAACTGATCAGGTCGATCACCCTGGAAACAGAAATCATAAAACATTGCATATCTTTTTAAAATATAGGTTGGTTAGATAAACACATATTTCACAACAAATAAAAGTCCTTATTTCGAAATCTGCATTTTATACGACATATCGATGTCATCTGGTCGGTCATCCTTTTGAAAATAAAACATGGAAGACATTTTCCGAAATGAACCCATTTCCTATAGAACCCCTCAAAAATATTACATGTAGCCATATGTTGAGAGATGGAGAAGATGAAGAGGACGGGGAAGATGAGATTAGAAGAAATGAAAGCATTCTATTTATCTATTGCCCAGTTTAATTTTCTATTCCAAGTTTTGTTTTGTATCAAAACATTTAAAGCCAATGATTTATTTTCATTCTGTGAAATGTCACAAAAATATGGCATAGCAATTAGTACGATAATACATGTAGTAATATTCATAAATCTTTTCTCTTTTCACTTTTACTATCTCGGGACCAATTATCATGGACATCTCTCAATATATACATGCTAATCTAAATATTCTTGACATTGACTCGTTTATTCAACAGTCGCCTTAAGGTTGACATAATTTTCGATTTCTATTTTTTTTATGAAAACCCCATTGAAAAGAGTTGCATCTTATTTTTGTGTTGCGGTTTAACAAGTGTTTAGCCAGAGCAAGTGCAACTTTTCAAAAATTGTTGGACCCAAGGTTGAAACACCCCATATCTCTATTTATTGGATTTAACTATATTTCTTTTATGTGTAAAATATTATGTTTCAGCAAATGTAATTATGATTATTCTCGCGAACATAATTCAGGTATGACATGTTTTCTATGATATTGTTCTGTGTCCACACAAAGCTGTATATGTTAATGACGTACTTTTGATAAAAGATTAAATAAACATTTCTCTGTATGATTTTTGTAGTTTATTTAAATGGGATGAACTCAAATGTAAATTGTTAGGTGCTGTTAAGGTTACGATAGGTCAAAGACAGCAATGGACGTATTGACATACTGCGTACATTTTCTTGAAATCTGTTGATAGCCATTACAATTCAGAATCCCTGAGATGGCTAAGGCAACCCATTCTAAGACAAACGGAAGGCTATGATTATTTATCATGTAAGGATAATTAGGGTGCGAATGCCTTTGGAAGAGGGTTTTCAACGGGGATATAAAAGTATAACACTGTATCATAGAATTATTTAATGAAACTCCCCCGTTGCCCTGTACCCTAATGGCCGGTTTCACTCCGCGGTGTTAGCCTCAAGCCGCAATTGAGGAAAATGGGTGTTTCTCATCAGTTGGTCTGTATTTATAAATATCTATTTGATCTATTTGTGAACATTATTAATATAAATGACATTGATCAGGCGCGGATCCAGAAAATATTGAACCTGGGGGCGCAACTGTATAAATTATCAGGCTGAACAGGGGGGCGCAAATTTATTTTTTTGTCTTACATATAAGGGCGAACAGGGGGGCGTGCGCCGGGTGATTTATATGGTAAATCCGCGCCTGTAGTACGTTAAATTGAGATGACCTGTCGAATAGAATTGTGTATATATTTTTTAATACATTTACCAGAACCTTCCCTATTTCGCCGATTTGAGAAATTTTTGGTCGATCCTTGTCGCATAGCCGTTAACATCAGGTCTGGTACATGTGTATATCTATCAGATTAATCAAGTTTCAGATACAATGTAAAGCTTTCGCCGAAACTTGTCTTTCAAGGAAATGACATCACTGCTCGATGTCACAAGGGCCTGTAAAGCTACCCACTCATTCAATACACTGTCAATCAGATATTGCCATATCCATTTTGGTAATAGGCCCCCTTTCCATTGGCAAACATAGGTATTTTTGTCCCAAAGCCACATACTTATTATTGCAAAATCTGGGCCTCTAAGATATTGACTACACTAAATGAATGGTATGATTCCATGGACACTTGTTGTGGCATCAAATTGACTAGATAACATCGTCGTAAATAAGGCGAAATCAGGACTGTATCAGGCTGAATTATGTGACAGCAACGCGGATCAATTCAATTGCCCCCGAAGCTCAGGAGGATGGGACATGGGGACTTGGGTAGTTTGGGTAGTTTTGGATACGGAACATTCGAATACTTTAGAGAAAGGTTTGTGTTCATTTTAAGCTAAATAAAATCTAATGTAATTTGTATTTGCATTTTATATGTATATAAGTTGCTAGAAATCCATCAATTTAAAGTAAAATATGTTCATATGTTTTTTTTTGTTTCATATATTTCGATACCCTCCCCCCTTTGCAGAAAAAGCATCAAACTGTATTAACCTGTATCAAAATCAAGCCACTGAATGAAAGAAAATGTATACTGTTATACATGCAAGTTCTGAAATTGTAATTTTATTATTTCAGAAGAAAATGATTGAAAAAGAATGATTAATCAATAAACATCTAAGCGATTTACCAGATGTGAAGTTTTAACTGATTTGCAAGCTTGTTAATTTGTCATCCCTGGAACTACGAGTAAGTTCCTTTCATTGGTTTTCCCTTTCAAGAAGTCAAACTGACATTGGGGACATATCGGAGGATGGATGGATTATCAAACCCTATTAATCCATTGCACTTAAGGAAAACAAAAGCCCATAGCAATGTCGAGTAAATAACCATTACTAAGTTACTCTCCATCTCATCCCGGTGCCGGGCCTTCACAAAAGGAACACAAACAATGGAATTGGTGTATTCCGGTTGGCAAAATAACAAAAACAATGGGGCTTTTGTCAGTTTAATTCTATGTTAAGGGTGTAAATCAGACATTATATAAATGTTTGATTTGGTCACAAATAGAACCACTTCACAGGTTTTTCTTATTTTTGTTTTATTAATCTATTTGTTGTTCTAGAGTGAGCGGAACTTTTATTTGTTTATAGCAGCGTGACGTCATCAAGAAGAAAATTTGACAATCGGGCTACAAACAAGCCGTCTCAACATAAGAACATCCCATGAGCATTATTTTCTAATGTCTTCTTCTCAAAAATAATAATTTATCAATAATTTGGGAAACGCCATCTTCTCAAAAATAAACACGGGAACGATTTTTAATATATTCTATTTAGAATCATAAAACTAAAAATAAGTGTGTTTAATTGGAAACTTATACATTTCCAAGTTATAAAAATAATATTTCGGTGAAATATAGTCGTATACGCAGATAAACAAGTTGACAATACTTATAAATCATGTATATTGCATCCATTTAGAGCAACTGAGGCACAACTTGCTGTGAGCTAAATCGGTTAATATACATTATATTTGTTTTGATAATATTAACACTTATGATCGTTGCCTTCACAAAGCGATTCACTTATTTCATATTTGTATTTTCAAATTTCTTTGGTGTGTACGTTTCTAGCATAATGAAGCAGTGTCATCGGGTGCCCTGGTCGGCGGACAATTGGGTTACAGTTAATTGTGAATTGACCAGCGGTTGCAGGGATCATATTGCCTTAATGACCTGTGCTCATTAGTTTGTCACACGCAAACCGAGACCCCAAAACTAATGACGTACGTTGGTTAAGACGCTTGAGAAGATTGAAAAAAATGAGCATAGAATTGTATCTAAAGAGAGGTTCATATTAAATTGAAATTAAGAATGCAATTGAAATACTGAGCATATTGTTTTTAAAAAGGCGGGACCATCATTTTGT
>LQRL01144734.1:0-18464 GCA_001703475.1 Hydroides elegans | reverse complement strand
TCATTTATCACCTAAAATTGATATCCAAATTGTTTTAAATGTTGTTTTGTTGGTTTAATTTAATTTATCATATGTTTAAAATTTAAATTTAAGTGATATGTAGTTACATATATATATATATGTATGTAACTATTACTAAGCTTATTAAACAAGCATATATAACTATGCTTCGCAATTTACATTATTTAATCTGAATCCAAGTTTCTTTTTTAAAATTAAAAATAATTAGAGTCCCTTAACTCAGGGACAGCCAATGAGTCTCCCTTAAATTGAGTGAGCAATATCACTTGAGTGGATTATTTCACTCAAGGATCAACTCAAGGATTAACTCGGGAAAAAATCAACTCCGTATACAACCTGAGTCAGCAGTGCCAAACAACGTTAATCCTTTAATTGCATTTCAGAATTTTGACGAAGACCGTAATGAATTCCGTAATTTTATTATTTATGAGTGAGGAAAAATTCAACTGACCAATGCTTTATATTTTTTATAATTATTTGTCTTCATTTCATCAGCATATAAACATCTTGAATTATGTTCAGTCAAAACTATCATTTTCTAAAGTTCCTCCAATTTAATAAAAAAAAACTTGGTATTTGTTTCCTCCAATATTAAAAAAAAAATCCTAACAATAAATAATTTAATTCAAATCACAGATATATTATTATAAAAGGTACGAAGTGACTAGTTCAAAAGGTACGAACTGACCAAAATAAAAGGTACGAACTGACCAAAATGGTACGAAGTTGTAAAGGTACGAAGTTGTAAAGGTACGAAGTTGTAAAGGTACGAACTGACCAGTTACCTTTGTACTCATCCTAGTTAAAAACCATCTATAAAAAACTGTTTTCTTTAAGCATTCCGATATACATGATACAAGGCAATATGAACGATAGTATTAATTATATTTTAAAAGGTCATTTTACATAAAAGACCTGTTTTTTTAGTTTGTCACATGCAAAGCACCACCCAAACGCCCGTAAAATTTTACATATAATCACATTGGGCTTGATAACATTTTAAAAACAAAAATTTCAAAAATCGCCTCTCAAAACCAACGACGTACGTTGATCAAGACGCTTGAGAAGAATTTGTTAATGCGAACGTGTACCAAAACGTGAGGAAAATCTTAAATTGAAATTGATAATCCAATTAAAATACTTGACTTTTTTGTGTGATGCCATACATTTCGTGGTCACCTAAGGCCGCGTTCACACAAACAACAATATCACATATAAATAAACGCTCAAATACCAAAAGCTCGAAATTTAAAGCCACATGGATTATTACTCACCTTTTAAAAATTGCATTTGATTCGAGAGTGAAACCTTTCTAACCATCCATCATCACACGATATCTTTTTCAATTATTGATATAGACGGGCATTTATTAATATCATTACTTTCCTAGTATCAAAATATATGTTGTAATTTATAGTAAACTCTTTATGATAATCAAAAACTTGTGTATCGACTCTTAATCATGCGCACCTAATGTGCATGTGTTTCATCCCTGATTTGAAATCCAGTCGACAGTTGATATAATAGCTAATCAGATGATGGAAGCATATTTAGATATGTCTATATAACTAACACTGGTTCGTTTTATCAAGTTTTAATAAAAGCATAACATGTTAAGATATCGATATATTTATAAAAAAAAAACACTTTATTTTCTTAAACGTTTAACCCATTCCAATTTCGTCATGAATAAAGTGTTAGTTTTCAAACTACATTTACATGTTTTTCCCATTTAATTATCCTTTGATTTTACATCCAGAGTCATCACAGTAATCTATTGTCAACCGACTATCAAAATTCGTTTGTATTTTTCCCGATGTCCCGATGTCTCAGTCTTGGTCATGTTATTCTTTTATGACGAGCCCGATTTCCAATATGGAGCTAATATAGCTGTGACTGTACATCATCTCTGTGACAGCGCTTTAAATCATCCATCGCCGTTTTGACACATGTTGGGCGATTTTGTTGGCGATTCTTACAGGCGTTTTTACAAGGGATGTTTTCGCATTAGGGTCTTGATACACTGGGAGCGACAGCGGTTCTTATAATGATATGTTCGTGTGTTTATGTCTATAACTGGGCCCATGCGAAAGTTTTCCAGACGTCGTTTAACGTTATTCTTGTGTCTAATCCGAACGCGTCGTCCTTTCTACATCGGCGTCGAAACAGGACGTGCTGAAACTTTTCATATGAGCCAAAAGTAGGGTGGCCTCTCAAAGTTCGCGTTTCAATGCCGAGTGGGAAATAACATATTTGATTATTATTCGCTGTGGTTCTTAATGTAACCTGGCCCTTTGACGAATGATGTCTATCTTAATCTGAGGTCTTGTTTGTTGAAAGAATCAAAAGAATTTAACATAAATGAGTTCTTTATTCCAAAACAATAACAAATGGTGAGCATCCATGGCCTATCGATTCAACGTGGCCTTTTTGAACAATGAGTCTGAACCATACCGCGCTTGTATAGGATGAATATATACTGAATAATGCGAGAAAGAGAATGAGATGTTGAATAGGCATGCTTTGAATCGATATTGATCAATGAAAGCTCATGAAATAATGGTAACATTTGTACTATTTGCTGAGTGTCATAAGAATATATGAATGTAAGTTTGCCAAGACTCAAGTGAGATATTTAAACTTTTGTATATTTATTTTTTTTTTAAATGTGTTTTTTTTTGTTGAAAAAGCAGTTTCAGATAAATATAAAAAATGTAAATCTCAGCAAAGGATCCACAAATACTTATGCTGCAAACGATTTTGTTTGAATTACCTCTAGTGTGTGGATGATAACGCCGGTTGTAGGGCAAAAGCCCCGTAGGGCAGAAGCCCCGCGATTTTTGCAGCTAGGGCAAAAGCCCCGCGATACTTTAACGTACATATTTTCATAATTTATCAAATATATCGATGATATATTTTTATTTAAGGAAACCAGGATTATAAGTGCAACTATTCACTACTCAAATACATGATCTCATTAAACGGCCCTGTTACTTAAATGATCGGATAAGCTGGATGCTTGTATGGATTTAGAATTTTCGCTTTTGATTACAACATTAACTCGATAACTGCAATCAGTGATGCGAATTCAACATTTCTATAGTGCCTTCGTTCAATAATAATACTTATTCAAAGCCATAAAACAAAAAATATTTGCGCTTATAAATATAAAAAATAATTGAATTTATTTTTGAAATCGCGGGGCTTTCGCCCTAGCTGCCAAAATCGAGGGGCTTCTACCCTACGGGGCTTTTGCCCGCGCACCGATAACGCCAATCCCATTAATCCGTCAATGCTTCGTTTAAAAACCGAATAGATCCTTTTAGTTATAATTTTTAAGCAAAATAGATGCTTAAATATATCAAAATAATCTTAATAATTGGGTGAAGGTGGCTAAAACATGCAAAACGATTTTTTAACATATTTACTGTAAACATCTGTGGTAAACATCATTAAGTAGGCCAACTATGAATTAAAATTAATATTCATTTTCTTGTTAATGAAACGACGTTATGCGTGTTATATATAATTTGGAAGGACAATGCTCCGGAAATAAAAGATCATGCGGTTAAAATGCGATTCAAAGCTTTATTTATCTATTAATCTAACTCAAATGCTCATTATTACACGCAGTCGAAATAAGTATCTAATTTTTAAAACTCAATATTTTAATACACTTTTCGGCAATCAAAAACATGTACTGAATTTGATGTGGATTTGTAGCCGGAGTACCAAACGAACGAAGTTTAAAAGTTTGTTTTAAAGTACTCCGTTTGGTGCAAAATTGATTCGTATGCAGTTTAAAGCGATGAAATATATTATTCAATTAAAAAAAATAATAATTCTTTGTTTGCCAGCAATGAAAGCTCAACATTCTTGGCCAGCCAAACTTTACCAACAAGAAGCGATACTCTTCGATCCTTAATGGAAGGGTACTTCACGAGCTGTGTCCGACCAAATTCCAGCTGGCATGAAAATTTTGAGAAAATGCTTTAAATTTCGTAATTTTCGCAATAAGTAGTGAGAATATTCATTTATAAATTAATTCGACTTGCTTGCAATTGTCTAGTCTTATATAATGTTATTTGAAAGATATAATGGGTAATTTGGTAATATTTTACATTTCAATTTTCACAAAAGGTGTTTCAACTCCAAGGTGGCGAGAGTATGAGAAACAGCCTAGCTGGCTTGGAAAAAGTGAAGCCATTTTGCAAAATGCTAATGTTAAAAAAAAACTATTTTGTCAGGTTAAAATCTAAAGGTTGGCAGGGGCGCATTCAGCCTCCACGCTGAGTTTTATGTATGTTACCGCCAATCGGTGGTTCTTAGCCGATCTGTAGTTTGACTGGAATAAGTTAGCCAATCTGTGTCATATCACAGATTGACTGGTTTAATCAGCCAATCTGCATATCGGCTAGAATTGTCCAGCCAAACTGCAGATTGACTGAAATGGAGGCATGATTGTTACCACAGATTGGCTGAAAAATCGAATCGAAGTTTTTCTATTGTGATTTATGATTTATTTATATCAGATTTATTATTGACATTAATGGTTTATTAGTGTTGCTAAATTGCATCATAGTGTGTGACATCAGTCGTTTTTGATAGAATTAATAGAGGTTGATGTGATATATTGTAATGATTATTGAGTACCCTTTCTTCATGAAATATAAGTAAATGGTATTGGCTTGATATTTTGCTATATGAAATCAGAGCTTCTTTAATTAGGATCACAGAAATAGCTTTCACTTGTAATTGTATTTCCTCTCGTCATATATTGTTGACTTTCCCTATATGATCAATCATTAATCCGAGTCGAGTATGTACCTGCCGAGTACGTACCTTTCATGGGTGGGGAAGGTTTGTGACAGGGTTTACTCCGTTTAACTCGACTCATATTTATAATTGATTTAATAGCAAAAGTACTCAATTTATGCCAAGCGATTGCAAAAAACCTTAAGTGATCATAATCAAATATACTTGAATTGCATGCCGCATATAATCAACTTAAGCGCATCAAGGATCAATCCATGAAAGGGAAATGACTATTAAATCAACCATTTGGTAGAATTGCAATTCAAACACACCATCCCCTATTAGATGATCGAAATCAGCACCAAAAGCAATTCCAACTAAGATAATTTATTATGTGAGAATGATTTGTAATAGTTTTTTTTATAACAATATCAATTGATAAAATGGTATTAGTAAAAGTAAAAGTAGTAAAATATGTAAAAACCACCATGAAAACTTATTTTGAATATTTCAGCCAATCCGTGGTAAAAATCATGCCTCCATTTCAGCCAATCTGGCGTTTGGCTGGAAAATTCTAGCCGATCTGCAGATTGGCTGATTGAACCAGTCAATCTGTGGTATGACACAGATTGGCTAACTTCTTCCAGCCAAACTACAGATCGGCTAAGAACCACAGTTTGGCGGTAACATGTACACGTATATGAACGTTCGGATGAATACAATTAATATACAAGACAACGAGTTTGGAGGGCAAATGCGCCCTTGACCAAAACGAAACTTTTTAGAAACAAATTTTCATTCAATATTTTGATATGCTAAAAAGATTGATTTCGCACAGAACACCTTGACACTCTTCCAAGAATCATTCCCGATTCGGCCATATTCTGATATATCATGATGCAATATGTCTGATGCGTGTCATTGTAAATAAAATAAACTAAAAGCTAGTTATAATGGCGAAATAGCAGGAAAGATACAACATTTTGACAAAAATAATAACTTTTATTTTGAGGTTTCGTGTCGTCGATTTTCTATACGAAACATGCATGGAAATCGGTTCGCTTTGATATCATTGCGCACATATATAATAAGGTTTCAACACATACAAGTATCCTACGGATCCATCTCATTTATGATATTATGATATTTGGGATCCACATATGGCCAAAGGTATACACTGTCCTTTATTATAATCGCTACGATATAAAACCAAGGTTAAGGTTGCATTATATGTGTTGCATTAGTGTTGTAAATTTCAAATTAAATATACTTAAGAGTACTTGTATATCATAGATTTCTCATAGAAATAAAACAAAAAAAAATATCAAGCACTCATGCATTAATTGCCAGTCTTAAGTAGAATCAAGACTCGGTGCAATATATTGACGGATTCGAAAATGCTTATATTAATGCATACACAATGCTTTATTATGAAAATGTTGTATTTCCATATTTTATTATAAATGTACCGAAAATATTAGTAAAAACGTTTTCAATAATTTGAATAATTCCGAGCTCGAAATTCGACTTTTAATGGCCATTCAATGCAGTTATATTTGTTTTTTGCCACTCTGTTTATCCACATTGTATACGCAGAAATTGCGTATGCATTGCTTTGTTTTGTTTTACACATTGTTGTTGTTTCAGATAGAAATACACATTTGTATCTTTCTATCTTATTGACCTTAAGAATTTGAAAATTTCCTAATTTAGTTCGGATATGTTGTATGTTTTTTTTGTAATATTGTAATATTCTTTTTTGCACTGATATGAACACTCCCATCCCTTTATGAATTAATGTAGATCCACAACACTTCGACCCTTTAGTTCCTATTCAGAACAGGATAATCTTGAATATGTGTCCATCACTTGCTATGATTTATAATTTATATATGAAAAAATATTGATAATTTACAGCCTTCTGAAGGAAGTTCAACTGATTTAAAATCATTTAACTGCAGTACCTTCACCAACAACAGGATACTTCACCGTTTTGAAACATTTCTAAGAAATACAAAATTGTGAATCAAGAAGGGAATGCGCTCATCCCACGCTTCTGCTGTCTTGTTTAATCGCTAATGTAAACATTAGATCTGTCGTAATCTGAAAACACATTGAAGCCTATATCGCTATCAAAACATCAAGTTCGCATACTTCCGCCATTTAATCTATCATATTTTTCGACAGAAAGAAAAATGAATATTATAAACAATATTATCGTCTTTTGTAACAAATACGATTGACATTGTGTAACACCATCAACTAGGAATTAGAATTCTTGCAAAATATGAATAATATGGTGAAGCCTCCTGGGTCATATACTTATTTATCAAGCAACTCGGTTATAAAACGGGGATCAAATTTTGCACATTTCCTGCTTTAGGGTATCAACTGGATCCTCTTTTTGTTTAAGCACGTTTATTAAACACGGAACCGATGCACACTGTTTTGTAAAACAGTTAATTAATTGATATTTATTGAAAGTAAGAAAACTACAAATATAACAATAATATTTATGCCTTATCATAAACTCATACCACTGCTTATAACAAGGAGTTTATTTTCTGTTACAAAATCAATTAGCTTTTATTTGTAATCATGCATCAGAAATATAGGAGCTTTCTCCGCCTGCTTTGCAACATGTTTCTTCACTGGATATTGATAACAGTTTCGCTTCTCATCTCACGTAAGTTTTTTTTATATATATTCATATGAACTTATAGCCTATAGTCTAAGGTTTCAATAGTTCTGTTTAAACGCCAACATTTTCCACTCGACAAACAGCTTCTATCCTTATGATATGGTGTTACGTCTAATTTTTGCGACGCTCATCTAACGTTGATACATTGCTAAAGACGAGACTATCACCATCTGTAGTTGCATGACGTCACTGCAACGTACCTGTAATTTGTTAATGTAACATGTTCACACGTTCATAAGGTGTGGCTTTAAATTCGTTTGACATCATTAGTACCGCACTTTAAGCTACTGATGACATATTTTATTAAACAGCATTGCAAAAGCTCAGTGGGATTTTGAAAATTAAAATAGGACTATTATGATTTTATCTAATATATAAATTTCACTTCCACGTCATCCAAATTATGTCAGAAAACCATGTTTTCTGCTAAATACACCAGCATGATTTCGGTTTGCTATGTACTTTTTATCTTATAACGGATGAATTATTTTGAAAATCACAGTAATGAAAAACAAATGAGAGAAAGGATTTTAAAAAGCAAATTCTTTATTATAAAACATAATAATGAATCCCAGAGAAAACACCAATGAAGAAAACACCAATCGGAAAATAATGCCTAACATTTTTGTAAAGCTGTAGAAAATCCCAACTGAACAGAATCCCACCCGTACAAAATTGTATCACGACAACAGTGAGACAAAATATATAAATATGTTTGAAATATATTTATATAAAATACACATATAATTATAGATAAAATATTGTTCCATAGTTGGATAATCGAAAAGTCTCGAATTATGGCCGATTGATACACATAATTATCTCAAATGCAATCGTTTATACAATAACTATGCAACATAAAAATTGACAATCACTGTGACAATCACTGTGTTTCGATTGTAAAATGTGCTAATAAATATTTAAATCATATTTGTACTTTAAAACACTTATCTATGTGGGATTTTGTCTTTAAACGTATAATGTTGTACCTGTGTGCAAAAAGATTGGATATTGTTCGGTAGGATTTTGTTGATTGATTCTATTTATTACAAAACCCCAACATCGTTTACTCACAATCGGAGAAAACCCCTACATTTAACCATCTTATATATTTTCATGAAGAAGTTGTGTTTATTCTAAATAGTTATTTTGATTTATATTTGAATAAAAAATAACCAACACATTCAAAGTATTCCATTCGCGATTGATAGATTTGTGAGTGCAATTAAAGTAACTATGCACAGTATTCAAACTAATTTCAATCAACTGTTTGGATTCAAATAGGTGATAGAAGACATTTTCGAAAAATGGGTAACTTTTTGCACCTTTTCCAAGTTTATGTGCGTTATTCAGCACGATAGACTAGAGATAGAACTTTGAATTTCGGTCCTTAGATAGGCGTATATGTTATGTACTTTAGGGTAAATTATGACGCATATAGCACAACTATTTAGTATCAAAAACACATACTTAACATTTTGACATAGTTGAGTATAAGTAGTTGTGCTTTACACCTATATTGGGACCCAAATTCATAATTTTATCTCTATTTTGTATTGCTTAATAAAGTACGTTAAGTTGAATAAGGTGCAAAACGTGACCCACCTTGCAAAAAAGTCGTCTAGGCAATCGTTATTGCAATCCAATGGAGAGGTGAAAATTTGTGAATTCACTTTCATGTTTTTGAATGGTATGCAGTAATTGCTATTAAGTGGAGGGTTGCAATATGTTAGTTTAATTTTATGCTTCATGTGGGATAAACATTTTCTTTCACACACGGGTTCGAAAAATCATATTTAAGATATTGTAAAATTCGAACAAATAATAATTTACATATTTTTGGGATTTCTCTTCGTTTACTGTTCGAAAAAAGGATCATCTAGGAAAACGTTTTTCCATTGCAATGACTAATTGGAGCAACAATGTCTGCTATAACCGATAACACATATCTCATGGCTCTACAGAGGGATTAACAAGCACGTCAGTGTGTACAAGGAAGTTTGAATACACAAATTATTTACTCACATCAGGAAGTATACATGAACAAAGACATGTTATTGCTTTTATAAGATAAATTTATCTTCACAACGATGCAAAATAGTGATGGCAAATCATTCATTTCAATAATGATATTATCGTGCTTTGGCAATAAGCTGTATATTTGTCAGAGTGAATTTTCATACGTTAATATCATTTGAATCGCAAAAAAGATTTAAGACTATCAAATATTCTTCGGATCTCGCCTTCAGTCCTCGCTCATTTTTCTTCTTTTAATACAAAATAGAGTCTCCATGTCCAACGACATTCATGGAGCAAACCTTGTAAATAATGACCATCTAGCGAGTGTAAATCTCCGCTGGCGAGTGTAAAATTCGACTTTTGCACCCTGCTACCCACTGTGTTACTCATATCGATTAACCCATTTCTTAAGCAATACCGAAGTTAAACAAGTTAAATATCATTTTGATAATTATTTAGATAATTAATATGTAATCCTAAATGTCATTTTTGGTTTCAGCTGGAAATATGTTGTCAGATGAGAAACGGTTAATCAAGCTTCTACTAGCGAACTATGACAGTGTTGGTTTAATTGGTCGACCAGTATTGAACACTTCTGATACAGTACACGTCACCCATGGTCTATTTTTAATACAGATATTGGATTTAGATGAGAAGAACCAAGTGCTAACGACCAACTTCTGGAATCAATATGTAAGTTTACGTCACTTTATCTATATAACATAAAATCAATACTGATGTCACGCTACGGGCACCGCCACTGGATTTCTCAAAATCGTAGCTTTACTAAATGAGATTGTTGCTTTACTGAATGAAAACAACAATTATCATAAGTGGTAATGAATGGATTATAATTTCTTTATATTTTGCAACGATTTCAAAATGGTTTGTGGCTGGTGGCCATAGCACTATTTAACAGAAAAAAACAGTTGTTTAATAAAAATTTGTGCGAGAATATATGATGAAAAAAGGGGCTATCTGTTGTGATGACTACTACAATCTATATTCTCATAGTTGCATTCTAAATATCGTATAAAGAATTCTGGAGTTCTAGATCTGGAATGATGTATTGCTCAAGTGGAACCCAGAAGATTTTGGAGGTTTAACTAGTATTCGAGTTCCAGCAAGCAAGATATGGACACCCGATATCGTTCTCTATAACTAGTAAATCTTGAATCATTTTGAATACTTATTATTTGGATTATGTTTTTGATAGTATCATACAATTTGGATAATTTGTTGATAAATTATATTAAAATGTTATAAATATATGCGGCCCAAATGTTATATCATAAAATGTAAATGTCTAAATTAGGTTTCATCATTATCATCATTATCATCATCATCATCATCATCATCATCATCATCATCATCATCATCATATATGTAAAATTGGCCCCCGTATAATATACCAATATGGTCTCATTATGTTGTATGCAACATAGATATGCAAAGTATTTTCGTATGATTTTCCATTCAACTATAAGGATATACATATATTTTTCAGTGCCGATGATCGCTTAGAAGAACATCGCAGTGCCCTAGCAAATGTATATTCAGATGGTAGAGTGCTATGGGTCACACAGGCTATTTTCAAGTCTTCCTGCTCGCTAGATATTACTGATTTTCCATTTGATATACAGGTTAGAAAATAGAACTCAATGATTGATAGGATGATAACTTTTAAATAAATTGATTAATTTAAAGTTCAATATTTGTTATGAGACAAAAATGGTGCGGTTAGAGCAACCCCATTAGTTAAATGTACACGACATTTTATTTATAAAATGTTATTTGAGAAAATTACATTAAAAATATGGTTGAATAACTATTAGTATATGAAGGAATAAAACATGCATATTTCAAAACATTCTTCATAAATAGTGACACGTGCTTATATATAGAAAAAAATATCAAACTACATTACTAATTATCAAACTTTTTTATATTGATAATGAAGCGCTGTAGTCTGATGTTTGGTTCCTGGGCATATGACGGTTTCAAGATGGACGTGAATTTCTATGACGAAAAAGCGAGTATCGACCTCAAAGAATATGTTGAAAGTAATGGATGGAACATCATAGAGAACTACGCACAGAAGAACATCAAATACTATCCGTGCTGCGAGGAACCTTATCCGGATCTAACATTTTACTTGGTCCTACAAAGAGTTGTAAGTGATGTGTGGTACCTATATATCAGATCTAAATAATTCTATCAATCTGTGTGAATTTGTTTAAACATCTATATTTTTGCATGATTTAATGGAAGTTAGATAAAAATTCGGAATTAACTATATGTCGAATTATCTTATATATAACCGTTATGATTTCAATATATTTTTAACAATATTTGTCGAACCACACAAAAAAAATAAAGTAAACTATCTTTGACTAGTAATAAAACTTTGATTTACAGCCGGCGTTTTATAACTACATCCTGTTACTGCCATGCATTTTGTTATCGACCCTAACACTGCTTCTCTTCTGGCTTCCACCGGAGTCCGTAGACAGAATATCGCTGGGCAAGAGCTATTTCCTCTAATATCAACAATATAAATAAACTAAAATAAATAAACTTATCCTCTTATCCTAAAAATACTATGATCTGACTAAAGTGTGCCCTTAATGATCAACGTAAACTTAAATCGTAAACTTTTACGTAAACCGATTGTTTTATAAACTACGGCGGTCACCCACAACTACTTAAAAAATCTGATCAAATATATACAATTGACTATTTGCACATTATTTATTCGGTTCAAATGCATTTATAACCACTCATTTGCTGTGTATCTAGGAATGAATATCTTTGTGGCCTTTTTCGTGCTGCTGCTATTGTTATCTGATTCGATGCCGCCGGCTGTCTCCAGTGTACCTGATATCGGTAATGTAATCTAAAACAAAACATTTCCCGTTTTCTAATGCGAATCCTCGCTTTACGATTTCTCATTTTCTCTTAATATTATGCCATCAATTTTACTAATAGTTACCACTTTAATTGCTTCAAAATGTGAGTCAATGTCAGCGCCCTTATTGATCATTTTTTATAAAGCCTTATCAACTTTAATTTATATTATGCTTTTAAATTGAAGGAGTCTTTTTTTGTCTGAATATGATGCTGATCACGCTTGCAAATTTTCTATCAGTCCTTGTCATTAATATCTATTTCCGAGGTGACATGCATGGTCCGGTACCAAAGTGGCTTAAAGTTGTAAGTAAAAAAGTCAAAAGTGTTATTAAGATATACATTGACAAAATAAGCTAAATTATATCCGTTTCTGGTCAAGAGCTCCTTTTCAAGTAGCAGTTGAGTTGCACTTTCCCATGTCCATGGATTCATTGTTTTTATTTGTGGTGTAAAATGAACTTTCACCTGCTCTAGGCCTTACTGATTAAGTAGAGTACCTTGTAAATCTTAGATCAAACGAATCTAATTCTTTCATTTTACATGTGAATAAGTGAATGTGGAAAATTCAAAATTAGTTTGATTTTTTGAAATGTATTATATAACATAAAGTGTTTACTATTTATAATATCAAACAGGTTTTAATCTCTGCATTTGGTCGTCTCCTATGCACTCCGCAACCACAGGAAGACATTGACAACTCCGGCCATCCTATTAAAAGAGAAGACTCCGACAAAAACCAACAAACACACCGAATGTTTGATAGAACGAAAACATTTTGCACAAGCTTCCTGCAAGATGACGATTCATCACGATTCAACAATTTGCAAACACATGGCGATGATCTTCAATTAAATCTTCTCATCTTATTGGAGCAAAAGGTTGACAACATACAAGAGTGTATGCGTCAATCAGTCTCCCTCACAAATAAGAGATAAAAAGAAACCCATATTGCGCACGAGTGGAAAGTAATTGCTTTGGTTCTAGACCGCATATTTTTCATATTATATCTTGCATCGATAATCATTTTATTGGCAACGATGTTTCCCAAGACGGGTTAGCTATTTTGACTATTTTTTGTAAATTTTAACAATGCAGGCTTATGACGCCTTTTATGGTTATTCTAGGCATTTCTTTCGATTATAATACGATAAAATTATATAAATGTTTTGTATAGATTACACTTTCTACCGTTTCTATGTTCTAGGTTTCCATGTACATTCTTAATTTTAACCAGGCATGCTATTTGTCACCAATTAAATATGTTTTTTGTGCTAATACATAAGTACACAATGTCCCAATGCAGCAACTCTACATTTGAGCAACAACATAAATAAGTACATATTTGCATCATACTTGGTTTTGATTGATGCCTCAGATTAACAATTCGAACCAAACACATCCAAAACAACCACTTATAATCGAAGCAATATATAGCTACCAACACGGTTTTTTGAAAAGCAACACATAATTACTCTTTCGAGTTATATTCAAGAATACACAGCCATGATAAAAATGTTTAGAGGGATTCTAGTAAATACTGGATTGTTTTATGAATTTTCGTAATCATATTTTGAGTCACCTTTCAAATAGATATGTGTAGGGAAAGTGACAAAGTGACTATGCAGATATAAAATAAACTGCCTAGTTATATTCACCCGATCTATTGAACCAACACGTTGCATCATTAATGTCGCTATACACCTTAACCTTTCTCAAAATACATGTCTATAGAAATAAGTTTCTGGGCAAAGTATATGGTTTGTTGTCTTATATTATCTTACATATGCCGCATGGATTCATAAGGGGTTTAAATATTTGAAACTACATTTATACCGGTACAGTGTATATGGCTGTTATAAGTGTTACAAACATGTATTTTCAAGTCAAAAGTAATGTTATGTCATACATACGTGTAATTGAGCTAGGGAATTTTGATATTTCAATAATCAATCTATTTGGCTACTTTAAACTTTGTGCAAGTGTACGAAGATATTAAGGATTGTTATAAGCAACAGATACGGATAACGGGATTTGCTAAGTGTTGACATTTCTATTTCGCCATATACATTTAAACATAGATATTTTTATTTAATGCGTGCTGCAACAATACAATGATATGAAAGCCCGATCATCACTTATTGTTTATGTACTTTTCATGTTATTTCTATGAAAAATAGCTAGCCAAAAACAGGGCAATGTTTAGGGCGACTCAATTACTCTCAATATACTTTCTATAAGTAAACAAGCATATGCTACTAATGAAATAATTCTTAAAGTAGTTTTATATTCTTTGAAAATTAGGTGAGTTGACCACAATCTTTAGTTTCGGTCGAAAAAAAAACAATTTCAAACACAAATGTTATCCCAATATGATTGTGCTTGAATGTGCTGAGACGCCTACTATCCTTATTACTTCCTCAAATCGCCCGTCCTTGAATCATAGCACATATCAATGTAGATGGTTGGATAAGTGTAAAATTGATAATGTGTTTCTGATCTATAGTCCTTTTTAAAATGAAAAACAAAATTGTTCTTAAATATGCTACTTTCTCTTTTTTTATCAGCATAAGCAAAACTAATATGTGTGCATACTTTTCAAATAAGTATTTGAATCTATATCTTTACGATGCTCTTGAAGCAATTGTGATGTAAATGTCTTGTCCTGTATTTTATTTCGTACATTTCGGTATGAATGTCATATATGTGTAAAATGTAATGAAATAAAACTGGAATAAAACAAATAAAAGGTGTAATATAAAATATGAGTCCTAATAAAATATAAGAGTTCTAAGTCAGTACAAGTTTAGTACAAAATGGGTTAAGTTTGACTAACTTGTTAACGAAGCAATAGCTTATCATGCTGAATGTTGTTAATTATACAATATTGTGCCCCTTGGCTGTACAATGTACTGTTGTCTCTGTAAATTTTTATCTTCAGTAATTGTAAAATGTGTCTTTCTATGTTCTGTATTGTTTGATGTAACATGTATTTGTGTATTTCAATAATTATACATCATTGTGCGTATGTCCATTGTTGTGTAATATCAAATATAAAAAAAAACAATAAAAAAAAATAAATAAAAAATAAATAAAATAAAAAAATAAAGGGTCCCCAATTTTATTCATTTATGTCCAAGGATTTGAAACGTTCAGTGAGCTGTGCTAAGGTTCAACGTATCAAAATTGATAGATACCAAATGTCAATGTATTGCAAGTTTCAACTTTTGCACATGTCGTATGCTCTAAGGTTCAACGGTATAAAGTTAATGCAAATGCTAATCTCATTGTGCAACTTTATATGTGAAGACTAACGAAATAACGACCGGTAGGCTATATATTTGTAAAAGACACAGAAACATTGGTCGCCATAATGCTAACCTATTTATTGCGTCATAAGCATTATATGCACTTACGTCATAATTGCGTAACAAACAATTAATATATGCTCTTGACTAACCTTAGCATTGAACCGTTGAACCTTAGAATATCGTCATTTTGCAGATATATCACATAATAAAAACTGCTATAGAATGTTTCTCATGTGTCGAGTAATTGTAAGTTTGAACGTTTGTACAGCTCATTTGTTCGATTGTTCAACGGTTCAAAGTTTATATCAATGCCAATCATACCATATAACTTTGTAATAATATTAAAATAGAACATTTATTTTTGCAATAATGGAATCATTGAGGTTTTGGCTATCCTAATGAATAAACTAAACATTAATATAAGAATAATCATACATTTTGTGTAGATGGATCTACGTCGTTAAGATATTATATGGGTAAATTTCGCTAAAGACTAAGAAACAAGTAACACTTGTCTCCATATTGCTAACCTATTTATTGCGTCATAAGTATTATATGCAATCACGTCATAATTACATAACGAACAATTAATTTATACTCTTCACTACCCTTAGCATTGAACGGTTGAAACTAGAACGTCGATTAACTCTACATTGTTTAGATATATCGCATACTAAAATTACTATGAATTGGAAGATTCTTATAAAACCATATAAAACATTAATTTGAATGGTTGCACCTTTATTCAGACGCATATCCAAGATAGTCAAAATATATCACCTTTCTCGCAACATATTAAACGGATACATATGGCTTTCAACTTTGAACCGTGGAACATTGAACATTTCAATTAATTGGACATATCTCAAATTTGTTGACGACCTTTAGGACAGATTTACTGGATGCTTGTAAACACCAGTGTGTGTAATATACCGAATTCACGGAAATAATGGTTCAGGTATCGATTAAGAGAGGCGATCAGTTATAATGTCAGTGCGGGGTTGATTTAGTCTATGCATCAACTGTACCTTCATTAACATACAAAACGATTTTTAACAAAACAAACCTTAGTCGAAACGTCCGGTACGCTCAACCCCGATACGTTCAATCGCTGCCCGCAAACTACATCATCCTAAAATATATCATTTTGTGTTCACAATGAAAATTTCTACTAAAAACCTGCTCAGTTGAAACCACGAATAAGTTATTCGAATTATGATAAAATTACGCATATCATATAGGTAGGAAGATAGGTAAGGGGTGTAATATAAGTGAAATATTATTTTCATGTTCAAGCACCATATATAATAACATTAAACATGACACAAATCACAATTTGATAAGGGACCGGTTACAAAAACATGCAAGTGATGATGATAATGGTGATGTTGCCGGTCATTTTAGAGTTCATGCAAAAAAATGGTGTTAATATGAATATGATATTACTAACCTACACTTGATACCATTTATTTTATGGGAATTTATCCCTGCAAGAAGGCCACCCAACGACTATAAAACGTTAGGGATCAATAACAAAATGCATAGGAAACTATTTTAGAAATAAGCACCAGATTATTTAGAATAATATTGGCGCTCCCGAATCAACACATCAAGCATCGGTTATCAAAACGATACGAAAATGGTACAAAGGACTGAAATGACCTGTCAAACTCAATTACATTGTAATCAGTTATTTGCAAAATGCCATTCAAAGGAAAACATAAGCAGTTCCTTGTACAAACAGTCTCAATATTGTTTTTAATAAACACATTTCACAAAAGTAAATTTGGTTTGCAAACAACTTATGTTCATAAACATTGTAAACCCATGTATAGTTCGGTGCAACAGCGTCAGTTGTTAACAATGATGACCCCTTTTAAAATAAGCTTACCAGCTTTAAAGTGCTATCCTCGGCCATTTGTATTAGCCTGCTTTGTGCAAAACCAATAATTTATTCAAAAGTCTATTATTGTTGCTTGTACACTACTATTGTTGATTGATTACTGAATTAAAAATAACATATAAACGTGGATTGAAGTTCATATGTCGATTTCAAAGCGGAATTCGATAGTTGAGATAGGCATTTACCTAGTTACCTGATCACGGGGGTGAAACTATACAACAGCGGTTTTGGTTGGTTTCTGTGCTTTTTGATGAAAATTACACCGGTCTGGTTCGGAGACACCGGTCTGGTTCTGTGCTTTCGCGTTAATTATTCAATGATCCCCATAAAAAAGTGAATTAAATAGGATATACATGGAGCTTGGAAACAAATTTTGTTGCAAATTATGGTAAATATATTTCTTTAAGTATTGTTACCATTTATGCTTCAAATTAAAGCTCTTGGAAGGTAAATATGTACGTTTAGTGACAACTTTTACGAATGTTAAAATTCACAATAATTACATAAATACATATTTTTTATGTATAGGTTGTGCATTACACTGTTTAAAAATATTTTCTTATGTGTCATGATTTAAAAAAAATATATTTATGCGTTAAATTGTAATTTAACTTTGTGAAATGCAACGGATCATTTCTGTGCTACAACGGTTCAGTTCTGTTCCTAAACCTGATACAACGGACGGATCCTGTGCTTTTCGTTGAAACAATCCGATGTATTTTGCTTTTGAATATGACTAAATCGATAGTCTGTCGGATCGTCTGTCCATTTACCGTCCATTTGACCGTCATCTTTCTATGTAAAATCCATAACTCGAGAACATATTGACCTCAAGACGTTATATTGG
>LQRL01144701.1:0-16418 GCA_001703475.1 Hydroides elegans | reverse complement strand
CGCAAGATTCAGTTGTCCTCATTAGCTCAGTCGGTAGAACAATGGACTCGATACTTCAACATTATTCGAAATCGACAATATAAATCACTTGATTGTCAAAAATTGGCATTAAAACAACTGATTTATTTAGTAATTCTTCTATCTTTTACTTAAAATTTAAAAATTTAAAGTAAAAATGTGCCACTGATCGGGCTGGAACTCGGGACCTCTCGATCCGCAGGCGAACACCTTAACCACTACACCAAAGAGTACACGCGCAAATCGCGTCTAAAAAATACAATACATAAATGTAGATTTATTGATTTTTATGAAATTTCAAATATAGAGGAAAACTACGATGTTTGTTTACATTACTCGGATAACATTTCATGCAACAATTCCTCAGCAAGTCAACATTGAGTATTATTGACTTGCTCTCGGCCTATCAAAACGCGCGTTGCAACCCCATCATATAATAATAATATATCTTGTGCGTTGGGTTCAAATGTTTAATAAGAATATACTTGACACAATGAAAAATACTTGGATTCTTTGGGACATCAAAACAAACCCGAGAGACTGAATAGAGAGTTTTGGTTGATATAGGACATCCACCGAAATGAAGTAAGAATGACGTTACCAGTTACAAGCAATGTTACCCTGGCCATTAGCACTAACATTTTCATATAAGCCCAAACCCTCAATTGCAGATGAACATGCACAAAATACTCACAGAAGAATCACGTGAATGTTTAATTTCACTAGAAGTCTATTTGATTATAGCCATATAGAATACCAAATATTTGTTAACCAACGTATGTTTTGGCAGCTTGTTAGTATAAGTTTAACACGACACCAAATGATATATACACGAAAAAAAAAATTATCATAGAATAATTAATTAAATTAACAATTTCTTCTTTATTTCTCATTCAATTTACATGAAACATATATCAGAAAATAGCACCATATATCATTATTTTAATGTACTCAAATCACACTTTTTCAAAGGACAGGAATGGAGATGATGGGGAAAAACAAAAGCTCAATTTAAAGTGTCCGCACTAATCACGTTAAGAGACATCATGAAGTGTGCTTATGATTTTGCTTTATTTCATATTACCCCATATTATTGCAAAATATGGTGTCAAACAAATTATTTATTCTGAATCATTAGAGGGTGGTTTCGTCAGCCTTTTATTTATTCATGCATCGTTTACTTTTTTATGTGTCTGTCCATGTTGTCAACCACACCGCCTTTTGAACCGCAGATCTGCAGGAGAGACCTTGCTAGATGGGGCCCACCCTTCTCATCTACTTCTTCCTAATCACATCCCGAAAAGAGTTTACTGCTAGCGGTTTAAACAGTAAAATTTGCGAATATAGTGTGTGTTTGAGTGATGGAGTAAGTTCTTTTCGGTAAGTATGGCCTGTGTCACATCCCTCCCTTTGCACTAACCTTCTTATCTAAGACTAGAGTCCACTGTCTTGCCCACGAAGAGGTCCTTAGCCCTCTCCTCTAGTCCCAGAGCACATCTCATCATGCGCTCATACCATCCACCTTCATCCTTTCTACTCATGCAGGGGACGTATCTAATAAATGGTAGGATCACTTGACAAAGCTTTAAATGATACCTAGATAGCCTCTGACCTTGCTAGATGGGGCCATCCCTCTCATCTACTTCTTCCTAATCACATCCCGAAAAGAGTTTACTGCTAGCGGTTCAAACAGTAAAATTTGCGAATATAGTGTGTGTTTGAGTGATGGAGTAAGTTCTTTTCGGTAGGTATGGCCTGTATCACATCCCTCCCTTTGCACTAACCTTCTTATCTAAGACTAGAGTCCACTGTCTTGCCCACAAAGAGGTCCTTAGCCCTCTCCTCTAGTCCCAGAGCACATCTCATCATGCGCTCATACCATCCACCTTCATCCTGTCTACTCATGCAGGGGACTTATCTAATAAATGGTAGGAGCACTTGACAAAGCTTTAAATGATACCTAGATAGCCTCTGACCTTGCTAGATGGGGCCCATCCCTCTCATCTACTTCTTCCTAATCACATCCAGAAAATAATTTACTGCTAGCGGTCCATACAGTAATATTTGCGAATATAGTGTGTGTTTGAGTGACGGAGTAAGTTCTTTTCGGTAAGTATGGCCTGTGTCCCATCCCTCACTGTGCACCAACCTTCTTATCTAAGACTAGAGTCAATCGCCTTGCCCATGGTGAGGTCCTTAGCCCTCTCCTCTAGTTCCAGAGCACCTTTCATCATGCGCACATACCACCCACCTTCATCTTATCTCCTCAAGCAGGAAAATTATCTAATGAATGGTAGGAGCCCTTAACAAAGCTTTTAATAATACCAGATAGCCTCTCTTTTCCATCAGACTGTGACTCATGTCCCTACCTACCTTTCATCTCTTTTTTCCCCGATATACCCTGCTTCCTTCTTCCCGTTTTTTTCTGAAATAATAAATTAATCACAGTTTAGAAACTTCACAGAAACGAGCCTTAACACATTTCAAAATTGATTCGCGACTTTGGGTTTCTGGGTTTCTATTACAAGCTTATACCAAAGCCATGGTGCAGTTAAATTAAAGCTGTGATATCTGTGAGTCTCAAACATTGTTTACGGGAAGGTATATGCTTGTTCATACTTAAATAACTAGGAGCTGAAAAAAATCCGGACTATTGTCATGTAAAAAGTTATGTACTAATATAGAAAATTAGAGAACTTTGTGTCGCATTATCCAAAGACAGGGTATGCTTTTAAATTACAATTTTATGAGATCACTGTGCCAGGTATATGATATGAATTTAATATGGATTGCATTTACGTGTAAGCTCAATGTATTGTCAAAGTCTGATAATTTAACTGGAAAAATAAACATCATCTGAGCTAGGATTTAAAAAGAAATATGACAGAATCATTGCCAAAAGCGAAAAGAAACATTAATGAGTAAAGATGCTTAAGATTGTTTGTGTTTTTATGTTTTTTTTTAAACTCCAAATAGACAAAAAGATATCGATTTTAGGTATTGTATCTAATCAAAGGTGATGGGAATGCACCGCTGGCGTCTATATCATGACATTCGGTAGAGTTCTACATTCAGGTGAGACAATTAAACTTTTCATGTAGAATAAACTACATCAAACATTATCATCAAACTCGCTTCTATGAATGAAACACAATATTTCTTTTGACTCGAATATCATTATAGCATCCTTTAGAGTTCATATGATATTTGTTAAGTAAGTACGTAATTTTTAACGTTTAACATATTGCTTGCAATTTCATTTGTGTGCATTTAGATAAAAGACACCTATCATTCCGAAATTCGTTTTATATTTATTTACATTCTTGTTAGCTCAAATTGTACTTTGTAAAGCCTATCCGGATTAATCTTAGCGAATACATTGAGATTTTGAAATATTTTAACAAAACGCAATAATCGCATAAGTTTTTTAACATTTATCTAAGGTATGTTACAAATAAGCGTTAGTTATTAGTTAGTTACATGATGATATGAATATTAAATCGTGTAGTGGTTTGTGGATGAGCAATAAAAGAGATTAAGTAAGTATCTTGTGAAATTAACAGGATTTCACATGGGTCATGCACTTTAATAGCAAATTGATAATAGTGAGATTGTGCAGAAATATGTAAAGTGTAAAATAGTTCAGCAAGGCACATATGAACAAAATGATTGATTGAAATTTTGAAAGTATGGCTATAACCTCAACGATTTATATAGTTGCACAAAATCTCCAATACAATTAATCTAAAGTTACTTAAATTGGTTTTAATAAAAACGTATATAAAATATCAGCTGTGACTTAAGACATAGCAAGAGAATTAATAATATGTTAATAATAATTGAGCATGCTCCTCGCTTTCAAAACCAGAATGTTTTTTTTTGCGAATTCTGGCCCATAAGCATTAATATACCCGCATAGACACATTGTGAAAAAAGATAAATTCGAAAAATCTCAAGAAATGTTGTCATACTCAGTCGACACGGCAAAGTAACAGCGAGATCATGGTAAGATCATATAATATCACCCAAACTCATGATTGATTAACTTTCTAATTGCATATTCTGTTATTATTTATAATTTGTCATAGATTTATGATGATAGTGTTTATTTGTCATACAATAATCGAAACAATTCAATAATCTATGCAAATCAAACAAATATCATTCATTAAACCGAGACGAAGTAAAAATGACATCAAAACTCAACAATAACAAAGCATGTCAATTGATGATGTTGCATATCGATTAAATAAATCGTTATTTCAATCAAAGATATTCTTTCATTATTAGCAAAAATATATAAAACAATATATACGTTGCGACAAATGTTTTGCTATAATGAAACTGACCATTATTCAACAGCATTAACACACATATGTCTTAACAATACTTTTAAGTTTAGCTGCAGATAAATGTCTTTATTTAATGTGACAGCCCTGATGTCTACGCCTGTTGAATTCATTGTGAGAACTATTGACATACTGTAGGAAACACAGCAAAAGAATGTTGTCTCACACTTTGTCATATTTCGATAAAGCATGAGCAATACATTTTACCATCAGCAATGATAAACTTCAATCCAAGGGTTGAGTTACATTTTTGGCGCAAACATGGCAATATTTGAGGATGTCGCTTATATGGTGGTTCTGTTTTTCTTAATAGGATCTGGATATATTCTACGAATGCAAACAAACCCAAACACAAAGAAGTTTGTGGCTGCTAGTATAGGATTTTTAATAGTTGTTCTATTATGTGGTCAAGAAGTAATTCATTCATTTATTGCAATTTTAGTAAACGGTTGCATTGTGAAGTTTATCAATCCAAGGTAAGGTTATTGACATATTTTTCTTACAATACAAAGACATGGTGTATTGATCAAATATCACAAATCATCTTTGCTTGTTCAAAGGAAATTATGATGTATCTGTGGCAATCGTCATACTTCAAAGATTTTAGTTTAAATGAATATACATTCATTTGATGATTCATCAATGGCTAATTATGTATCATAGTGATATTAATCGACGTTTGATAAGATTTGACATCAATACATATAATTTACTAAATCACAAAATTTTAAACGTTAATTGGATAAATATAAATGAATCATAACATAATAGAAATATTTGGAACCCTAAAGCATGGTATGATTTTTTTCAGAAAATGTCATCTTGTTAGTTTTGCGTGGAACTTTGGCTATCTCTTATTTTTCCACTCTACAACCTACTTTGGACTGCCAAAAGTTCTTGACCCTTCCAATGGTGTGCAGCTCATCCTCACATTAAAAGTAATGTTATGTATTAAGTTTGATTCAAGTTTTAAATTTACTTAATTGAATATTAAAACACGCTCAGTAAAATTTGGAATTCAAAACTTCATACCAGATAATTTTTTTAGTTTTGCATATGTGGTTATGTATAACCTCGCATGACTATTACTTATTGCACCAAGCCGTTCATTTTTAACACCATTTTGAAAGTGTGATTATATTAAAATGTTTTGCTCTCTGTAATTTATTCGTAGTAGTATATTTACAGATGATTGGATTAGCATATGAAATTCGAGAAACATGTATTTTAAAGGAAACAAAAGCCAACAAAGAAAATGATTTGGAGACGAACTTGAAATATTGTTTTATGAGCATTGAACCTTCTTTTATTGATATTTTTCTTTATGGATACTGTTATATTGGAATCTTTACAGGTGGGAAGTCAAATAGACAAACGCTTGTTGTTATTATTTTTCATTTAATTGAATTTTAATACAGTTTACTGAAAGTTTTATTCTTCAAACTAAAATTTGTCACAATTATTTCTAAAAGTGAAACATAGATTATAAATACATAATAGATGTCATTCTTGTATCATAGTAACAAAATTGCTTAAATAATCAAAACAACATAGAATCATTGAAATAAAAGTATTACAATATCTATATCAATCTTTTAAATCTTTGAATTATCTGTTCTACTAAAATATGCTTAATAAGATCACCGTTTTAGTCCCCATCTATGAAAGGGTTTCATTTTTAGCCATCAGTTTTAAACTGTTTTCTTGTATGTCAAACGGGTAGATGTCAAGTTAATCTGACTGTAATAAAAACGTTCATAGCCAATTAGGGAGTATTAAAATCGTATATAACTTTAATCATGTTATTCATGTTCACACATGCCAAATTAAAATAGCTAGGAGTATATTTTACCACCTTTATGTGGAATAAGATTTCATAGAGAATCGCCTTAAATATACTTCAGTAAATAGCGTTGTTAAAAAGTAATTCATTTAGTTCACGCACATGACATTTTAGGACCATACTTTAAGTATCGAACTTTTCACGACATGATATATAGTAGCCGTATAAATGGCGTGGATATAAGGAATCATTTATCTAGAAATATAAGGAAGTTACCATTATACTTTGTATGTTACTTCAGCCTTGCTTATTTCTTTGATATTAAGGTAAGATTATTTTACATCATTCAGTTTAAGATTATAGATACGAGTAAGCATTTTTCACTACAATCATTCGTATGTTACTTAACCCTTGTTTATTTCTTTGATGTTAAGGTAAGATTGTTTTTATATCATTCAGTTTAAGAATATAAATAAGAGTATGCATTTTTCACTATAATCATAACTGATAATTATAAGTATTTGTAAATGATTCAATGCAAATTTTGTTGTTTAAGCGTAATTGAAATATTGTAAATAGACAATGCATTGACAGTTTATATAAATTTGAAAAAAATCGAAGTGATGAAACGCTTGGAATTAAAACAATTCTAAAATCAAATTGCAGTATGTTACAACTGATGAGTTCTATGAGCGACACATTTCAATTCGTTTCTCATTCATGGTTATTATCTTTGCAATGATGCGCCTACGATTCTACGCTGCTTGGGTACTCTCTGGTACGAGTAAATGTTTTACATCTCATTTATATGCCTTTAAATCAATCATTATTTAAAATGGTTATTTACTCTATTAAGGTTTGTTCATTAAGGATTATTGTGTTTGATAATATCTTTTATAATTGCAGACTGTATTTGTATCAATGCTGGACTGGGAGCCTATCCAGTAAATAGTAAACCAAAGTGCGGTTCGGGACCAACCAATTTCAAAGAGTTAAAAGAAGTGTACGTTTTCGTTATAAAATGGCATTTAGATTCCCACTCAGCAATAGTCCATGTCACGTAGCTTTTAGATTAGACGTCAAAAGAACATTGTTAGTTGGGTCCATATGAACGTTTTCCAAACGTCCTCTATATTGCGTTCAAATTCTTTAAAAAATGCCCCGATGTTACCTCAGCGACAAAAACGCCAAAATAGATCTTCTCTCGACATTGCTCGACCTCTTGCCGATTGGGATCTTTATAGATTCTACAATAAATAATTTGAACTATTAGCCTCAAATTTGAAAGCTTTCATAATATAAAATATTTAGGAATTAAAATGCTTGTATGGAATAATATTAAAACAAGAGTCTTGATAATTTGCTATAGGATGACATTTTTATTGATATATAGGGCAGACTTTGTTTTGAAGTCAAGTACCGGTATTTTGAATAGTGTATAGCTTCGAGACTATACACATTTTACATTTTATTATTCTTGGTTTGCATAGTATGTTCATAAAATACCTAAACATGTTATAGATAACAATCTAGCTCGTCCTGAAGTTAGCTATGTAATCTCTTAATAAGCAAAAACTTTTGCGAATTCAACATGGAGTTTGTTTATTTATTCACCAAATTGCACTTTTCAGTGAAGATACAGGATCCAGTAAAGTCGTGTATAATTTTGAGACGATTCTAAACATTGATGAGTATGGATTTGAATGTTCTGTGACTTTACGTGACAGTGTTCGACATTGGAACAAGTCAGTTCAGTATTGGTATGCGCATCATGTCTACAAACGACTCCCAATAAAGTCGTATGTAGCTAAGTATGTATCAAATAATGCTTTATTATAAATGCATTACGTCATAATACAAGTACTTGAATATGTAAATCTTTTATAAATATGAATATAACTCACTTCATATTCTATCATTTAAAACTAAAACTTATCAAGTTGATAACAAGTTAAATCAGACATAAAATTAAAATACAATTTACAGAAATAATTTAAGCTTAGAATTAGTATGTGCCACAATGAATAGAATTGTAATTTATGTAACGTGTTTTCAGGGTTATTCTCACATTTATCATAAGTGCACACTGGCATGGAATATATCCCGGTTATTATATGTCATTTATGACTCTTGTTCTCTCTCTGTTTGCTGAAGACCAACTCGTGGAAAAGTTATACAAACCAGCTGGTAAACAGCAAAAATATTTTCTAAGCTGGTTTTTATGGCTCATGAAAATGCGTGTGTTAGAATTTATGTCCATGGCATTCTTTTTACTCTCTTATGAACATAGCATTAGATACTGGTCATCTATATATTATTTCATTCACGTATGGTCCATACTCGTTTTATCATGTTCTCTTGTGTTCAAGCATGTATTTAAGTATAAAAAGAATAAATAAATCTATTAATCATAATGCAAATAAATAAGTAAGTAAAATGATTACAAATTTATTCAGAATATATAAGTTTCTTGTGACATATTGTGGCCCCCTGTGTGGCATACTCGTACGGGTAGTATAGTTCCCTTTATAATGGGACCTCATTTTATGATTATTTGAATTGCAATTTAACATGATTATTTTATTCTAAGCTTAAACAACATATGTTTATTCTTTATCTATTGAACAACCAGTAAAATTGTATATATAATAAATTGCAATTTAACATGATTATTTTATTCTAAGCTTAAACAACATATGTTTATTCTTTATCTATTGAACAACCAGTAAAATTGTATATATAATCGCAAGAAGGAATAGTACATGGAAGTATTTGTGAAACATGAAAAGGCACCAACCGACCCCGACTCGAAGGGGTGTTAGTTTATGCGCATGTTTTGAAAAATCACAAATTTTGGGCTAATTCGGCCATTTGTCTGTGACCGAATCGGACAAAACTATCAAAAGGCCCATCAATACTTCACGACCTATATTATGAGCCTATAACCATATCTCTATGGCCTTCCGTTCACAAGTGCTTGCACCTACAAGCTCATATTCTAAAAAATGGTTTTTAAAATGTTGACCGAATTCTGCCAACTTCCTGGCCGAATCTGACAAAAACTATCAAAGGGCCCATCTACACATCGATACTTTTCTTTTGAACATAAAATCAGGTCTTCATCACTTTCCGTTCAAAAGTTCTCGCCCGTACAAAATTATGTTTAGAAAAAGCGCTATTTCTGGACATTTTGGCCGAATTTAGACAATTTTCGGTGACCGAATCAGACCGAAACTATCAAAAGGCACATCTCGCTATCGAGACCTTTCATTGGAGTCTATACAAAGGTCCAAGTTTCTATGACTTTTCGTTCAGAAGTTCTAGCCCGTACAAGAAAGCGATGACGGACGGACAGACGGACGGACAGACAGACAGCTACACGGACGGAAGGACACCCCAACTCTATAGGCCCCGAACTTTTTGGTTGAGGCCTATTAATTGGGTGATAATTGCGGAACTTACCCTGGATGAATATATTTGACGATATATGCAATTATCAAAATGATGAATAACGAATATAGAAAGTATGCACATCACAAAAATCACCATAAGCATCCCCGTTAACGCAGCTACATATTGTGTTTGTTTTGGATTCGATAAACCCTTTAGATAGTTGCCGATTCCAAGTGATATGAAGAGAAGACTCGTGTAGACGACATCATCGAAAAAGCCTATGTTTGCAAAGTAAGACCATAAACCAAACAGTGAGATAACTTTTTAAAACGTATTTTTCGATTT
The DNA here is from genome assembly GCA_001703475.1 of Hydroides elegans. Taxonomy (NCBI): domain Eukaryota; kingdom Metazoa; phylum Annelida; class Polychaeta; order Sabellida; family Serpulidae; genus Hydroides; species Hydroides elegans. Next base: position 6,530 of record LQRL01144701.1, on the reverse strand, counting down.
TTACCTTGAATGATTTTTCAGGGATTAGAAACAAAACAGACGATGTTCTTGTTTCGAATAAATTGGCCTTGTTTGCATCGAAAATACAATGAAATACTGATTTTAATATTTTTTTTCGACAATTTTTTTTCCTTCGGTCATACAATATGACAAAGCAATCAGAAATGCTCGTTGATATTTAGTCTTCCACCGTTTGCTAAATAGGACGCTTGACGTTCCTCACAGCTGCAAATATTTGACATATATTGAGAACAAGAAAATGCACTTGAAACAGGACTTTTTTGCAACAATATGTTCATCAATTCGATTGTGGTTATGAAGTCAAAACATATTCAGATGATAGAATGATATATCTAGTTCCATCGTTTGAAATTTCACATCTCTCGCTAAGAACAACATATAAAATTTCTGCTTGAAAAAAGCACCGTCGATAAAGTTATCGATGTTTCGAATCGGCTTCTCATCCCCGCAAATTCATACAAACTAATAAACCGTTGGTATTTAAGATCGGAGCATACATCGAACCAACATTAATATTATCACTATACGTTAAAACGCATCCTAAAATGGGTGTATGATTCATACAACCACATATTTGGCAAAATATAGTATCAAAAAAATATTTATTCTGAATTCTTGCGATCGACTTCATTGAATGTGTATTGCTATGGCTTTATTTACACAAAATCAAAGTAACCTTTAAACAAGCTTCTAATCAATTTAGGTAATGGCATGGATAACAAAGCTTTAATTTATGCATCTTAGTAGGATAGTGTTGGATACATATTAATTTGGAATAAAAATTGCTTGAAGCAAACAATCACAATGAAACGGATATGTAATTGATACAAATTGTGACGTCATAGATAGATATTTTAAGTATATGCATTTTAAGTACGCAAATATTAAGCACACTGAACAGGCACTAAAACCGTATATTCATCCCAATTATAGAACATTCACCGAAACGCAGAAATTATAATTTATATCAGAGTCATTGTGCAGCTCGAGCTGTTATATCCAGCATTTGGGTTAATATTTCGATAACAAGGAGCTTATCTAGTCCGAACTATTGTCATGTAAAGAGTTATATACATTATAGCCTTATAACACTTTGTGTTGCATAATTGAAAGCCAGTGTAAAATTTCAAATACCAGTATTATAAGATCACTGTGTTATATTGGTTATATGATTTGCATTATATATAGATTGCAATCAGCATGGGATCGAACAATCAGAACGAGTAAGTTCAACGTGTCAACAAGGTTTCTTAATGGAACTGATTTAAAATTAATAATAACAATGATAATAAGCATAATATCAATAATCAAAATAATAATCAAGGGAAATATAAAAGAAAAAAGGCATTGAATCGTGACATAAGGTGGATTTTTACCTATAGGTGAGACAATCGAACTTTTCATGTAACAAAAACTACATAAAACATTATTATGCATCTCAAACCTGTGATTGAAAACACAATATATATTTTGACTCGAATGCCATTAATGCATGCTTTAATGTGTCCAATGATTTATTCGAATAGCCCTTTAGTAAATATGAAACCTTTTGAAATTTACAAGTTGCTCGGATTTTATTTTTCGTGCATTTAAATAAACGTTACCTATCTTTCCTATGTTCATTTTACATCAATTTACTTTATAGTAAACTCAAACTGTACTTTATTTTTACCTAGTCTTATTCATCAAAGCGAAAACATCAAGATTCTGAAATGTTCTGAAAAAAAAACTACTTGAAATATTCTGTACAAAGCTCGTCATTATCTAATACGTTTTACCAAATTAATCCAAAGTATGAAAAAAAGTAATTGTTTATTTTAATGATGATATGAATGATTAAAGTGGCTTATTGATGCGAAACATAAGATTTAAAGCAAGTATATTGTAGAATCAAAGGAATTTTAAATGGGACATGTTCTTTCATAGCAGATCAATAATACAATTAATATATTGTGACCCAAGACGTAGTAAAAAAATCAATAATATAATAACTGTTATTGAGCAAGCTCCTCGCGATCGGAATCACAATGTATTTTTTTCAATTCTTTAATTTATTTAAAACTGGCTTATTAGTATCAATAAACCTGATAAGAAAATATAAATTTAAATACCTCTCACGAAGTGTTGTCATACTCAGTCGATACGAAAAGTAACAGCGAGATAATTGTAAGATCAAATAATATCACACAAACTAATTATTAATTGACTTTCTTTTTCCATATTTGGTTTATATTCATAATTTGTCATTATAGGTTTATGATGAAACTGTTTTTTTTTTCTTCAAAAAACTGAACAGAGAAGCAGAAATGACATCAAAACACAACTGTTGAAAGCTTGTCAATTGATAATATTGCAAATCGATTAAATAAATCGCTTTTCCAATCAAAGAAATTCCTCCATGCTTTACAAAAATACATAAAACAAATAAAAAGTTGCAAAAAATGTTTTGTTGATATGTCTTTATTTAATGTGACAGCCCAGATGCCTTTGTCTGTTGGATTCATTGTGAGAAATGTTGACATACTGTAGGAAATTCTGCAAATTAAGAATGGTGTCACACATAGCTTCATATTTCTATAAAGCATGGGCAATGCATTTGACCATCACCAAAGATAAAACTTCAATCTAAAGGTCGAGTTACATTTTACATGGCAATTTAGACATGGCAATATCTGAGGATGTCGCTTATATGGCGGTTCTGTTTTTCTCATTAGGATCTGGATATATTCTACGATTGCAAACAAACCCAAACACAAAGAAATATGTTGCTGCTAGTATAGGATTTTCCATGGTTATTCTATTATGTGGTCAAGGGGTTATTTATTCATTTATTGCAATTTTAGTAAACGCTTGCATCGTGAAGCGTATCAATCCAAGGTGAGGTTGTAGACAATTTTGTCTTGCAACACAAAGAAGTGGTGTATTGATCGAACCTCACAATTCATTTTTACTTGTTTGAAATGAAATTATGATATATCTATGGCAATTGTCATTCTTTAACAAATTAGATTTTAGTTTTCATAAAAAAATTATTTGATAATTCGTCAATTGCTTATTATGCATCATAGAGAGCTATTTATCGGCGTTTAATCAGCTTTGACAATGTTATACATTAAATTCATTAAATCGTAAAATTCTAAATGTCAATTAGATAAATATACATGTATCATAACATAATAGATATGGTTGGAACCCAACAGCGTGGTATGATTTGTTTTCAGAAAATGCCATCGTGTTAGTTTGGCGTGGAGCTTTGGATATCTCTTATTTTGTCACTCTACAACCTACTTTGGACTGCCCAAACTTCTAGGCCCTTTAAATGGTGTGCAGCTCATCCTCACATTAAAAGTAATGTTATCTATTAAGCTTGATTATGTGTTCAAATTTCAAACATACTTAATTGAGCATTAAAGCACGTTCAGTAAAATAAAGAATTCAAAACTTTATACTAGATATTGCATTAGTTTGGCATATGTGGTTATGTAATCTGACGACTAACCTCGCATGACTATTTCTTATTGCACAAAGCCGTTCACATTTTAAAACTGGTTTGAAATTGTGATTCTATTAAAAACGTTTTGCTGCCTGTTATTTATTCTTGCTATATTTACAGATGGTTGGATTAGCATATGAAATTCACGAAACATGCATTTTAAAGGAAAAAAGAGCCAAAAATGAAAATGAATTGGAGACGAATTTGAAATATTATTTTATGAGCATTGAACCTTCTTTTATTGATATTTTTCTTTATGGATACTGTTATATTGGAATCTTTACAGGTGGGAAGTAACATAAAAAAACGCTTTTCATTAAATTGAATTCTAATAATTTAACTGAAAATTAAGTTTTATTTTCCTAAATCTAAAATTTGTCACTCTCATGTCCTCAAATGATGTATAATATTATAGATACAAAATAAACGCCATTCTTGTATTAAAGTATTATAATTGCTTAAATAATCAAAAGTTAATCATCGTCGAAACAACATAGACTCATTAAAATAAAAGTACTACGATATCTATTTCCCATTGAAATAAAAGTATTACAATATCTATATCAATCTTTTAAATCTGTGGATTATCTGATCTACTAAAATATACTTAATAAGATGACCGCTTTTAGTCCCCATCTTTGAAAGGGTTTCACTTTTTTAACAATCAGGGTTTAACTGTGTTCTTATATTTAAAATAGGTAGAAGCCAAGTAACTCTGGCTATCATAGCCAAATGAGGGCCTATCTAAAGCCGTAGATTACATTAATCAAGTTGGCCATGCTCACCCAAATTTGAATAGCTCGTACATTTGATCACTTTTATGCTAATTAAAATTTGCTAGAGAATTGCCTTAATACATGATTGTAAATAGTCTTGGTAAAAAATAAGTATTTAGTTCCCTTATATGATACTTTGAAGGACCATACTTTAAGTACCGAACCTTTCACGACATGATGCATAATAGCCGTATCAATAGCGTGGATATATGGAATTCTTTAGTTAGGAATATAAGGAAGTTACCATTATATTTTGTATGTTACTTCAGCCTTGCTCATTTCTTTGATGTTAAGGTAAGATTACTTTTAAATCATTCAGTGTCAGAACATATATTAGAGTAAGCACTTTTCACTATAATTATAAATGATAATGATAAGTAATTGTATGTGATTCAGTGCAAATTGTGCTGCTTAAACGTCATCGAAATATTATAAATAAAGGATACATTGACAGCTTTTATAAAGTTGAGAAAATCTAAATGAGGAAACGTTTGGAATTTAAACAATTTTCAAATTCAAATTTGCAGTATGTTATAACTGATGAGTTCTATGAGCGACACATTTCAGTTCGTTTCTCATACATGATTATAATCTTTGCAATGATGCGCCTACGATTCTATGCCGCTTGGGTTCTCTCAGGTATTAGAAACTGTTTTACATCACATATGTCATATATATTATTAAGCTATCATCATCTCAAATCAAATGGTAATTTACTCTATTGTGTTTTGTTTAATATAGTTCATTGTTTTTTTTTGATAATATATTTTATCATTACAGACTGTATTTGTATCAATGCTGGTCTAGGCGCCTATCCAGTAAATAGTAAACCAAAGTGTGGTGTGGGACCAACCAATTTTAAAGAGTTAAAAGAAATGTACGTTTTCTTTATAAATAGAACTTAAATTACCCACTCAGTAAGGGTCCATGTCACGTCGCCTTTAGATGTGACGTCTAAAGTACGTTAGTTTGGCACATATGAATTTTACGTCCTTGTACGCCCTCACGTCGGACGTTCGTCAATCTAGCATTTGGCATCTTTGCTACGTTACGTCAGTGACATAAACGCCCAAAAACAAATCTTCTCTCGACAATGCTTGATGTGTCGCCGTTTGTGAACTATATATATTCTATAATAAATAATTTGAAGCATTGAACTGTTTAGGAATTTAGATATTTGTATGGAATAGTAATAAAAGATGAGTCTCGATCGTTTGCCATAGGAAGACATGATTAATGTATATATAAGGACAAGCTATATTATGAAGTCAAGTAGTGTTGATAATTAGACCATACACATTTTACACACATTTATTAAAGTTTATAATCTTTGGTTTGCATGGTGTGTTCATAAAATACTTTAACGTGTTATAGTGTTATAAACGACCATTGAGCTCGTCCTGAAGTTACTAATGCGTTAAATTATGTTTAATTAACATCACGCAATAAGCATAGAAACTTGCAAATTCAACTTAACTTTTGTTTATTTGTTCATCAAAATACACTTTTCAGTGGAGATGGGACATCCGGTAAAGTGGTCGTGTATAATTTTGAGACGATCCAAAATATTGATGAGTATGGATTTGAATGTTCTGTGACTTTACGTGACAGTATTCGACATTGGAACAAGTCAGTTCAGTCTTGGTTTGCACATCATGTCTACAAATGGCTCCCAATCAATTCCTCTCCAGCTAAGTATGTATCAAGTTGATAACCGGTGAATCAGACAATTTGTGAATTAAAGCATATTTAATTGCTTTCAAAATCAATTAAATTTTAATAATTTATACTTAGAGTAATTATTTGTCACAATAAATAGTAAGATAATTTATGTAACGTATTTTCAGAGTTGTTCTAACATTTATCATCAGTGCACACTGGCATGGAATAGATCCCGGCTATTATATGTCTTTTATGACTGTTGTTCTATATCTATTTGCTGAAGACCAACTCGTTACAAACTTATACAATCCAGCTGGCAAAACGCAAAAATATTTTCTAAGCTGGTTTTTATGGTTTATGAAAATGCGAGTGTATGAATTTATGTTCATGGCATTCTTTTTACTCTCATATGAACAGAGCATAAGATACTGGTCATCTGTATATTATGTAATTCACGTATGGTCCATACTTGTTTTATCATTTTTTCTTGTGTTCAAGCATGTATTTAAGTATCAGCATAATAAATTTTAATCACATTTTGAGAATAAGCTAAAATAGTAAAAATTGTTACAGATTAA
>LQRL01144694.1:18692-28907 GCA_001703475.1 Hydroides elegans | reverse complement strand
GACAAGAGCCTCTTTCCAGTCGTCAGGTATTGTGCCATCATCGTAGGTTTGTTGAAAGATAAAGGCGAGCATTGGAGCGAGCTCATCAGCATAATCACGACAGATTGTGGGAGGTAGTTCATCAGGTCCACAAGCCTTGTTAGGTTTGAGCTTTTTCAAACGACTGGCGACACCAGCGGTACTTATTTGGATTTCGGTATGTCGGGAAAGGGTGAGGTTGGCATAGACGGAATTTTGTTATCATCTTCAGTGAACTGAGCTTGGAAGTGAGAGTTGAGGGCATTTGCTTTGGATGAGTTGTTGCAGTGGAGGGTGTCTTCTTCGATAAGAGTAGGGATGCCTATGTTTCAGTGTTTGAAGCTTTAACATTACACCAGAAGCGCTTAGGGTTTTCAGATAGATAGTTGCCTATTACTTCATTGACGTATGTATAATATGAGTGTCTTATTAGCTTAGAAACTTTGTTACGATGTGTTTTAAACGCCGCCCAGCTTTCGGAGTTATTTGCTTTACGAGCGCGGTTGAACAGTCTGTCGCACTTTCGGAGCGCACGCTTAATCTGTCTGTTGATCCAAAGAAGATCGCGAATGTGTTTTGTCAATTTTGAAGGAACATTTTTGGAGATACAACGCTGAAGACCATCACGGAAAAAAGTCCAATTATCTTTAACTGATAATAAGGCAGGTTGACGCGAAAAGAATTCGTGAGTGAGAGATTTAATATCGGCTTGCATTGTTTCAACATCAGTTTTCTTAAAGAGGAAAACCTTATGGTGAGGCTTTGGTGCTCTACTAGGTTTAGTGTTTATCGAAAACCTGACAGTATCGCGGTCACTCATACCAGGAATGGTAGATATATTGGATGTAGTAGTTGGCATATTAGTCAAAACAAGATCCAGATATTTTCCAGAGACGGGACGTGAAGAGTCGGTTTGCATGTTTTGGAGACAGAATTCATCCATAAGATCTAAAAGGGCTTGGTGATAAGATGATGGAATATAGAAATCCCTCAATTTTGACGATAATATTCGGTGTGCATGACTTGTGTATAACAGCAAAAATCACCAATAACCATAGATGATCAAGTTCAATAAAAATGGGCTAGTACCAATCTTAAATGAGAGCTTGGGTTTCATATTCATTGAGCTCGGAGAAGGTAAGATCAGCCAAATGTTCAAGGTTTTGAGATAGTTAAAAACTTAATGATAATCAATAGTGCTTGGACTGAATAAGACCTGGGCGAGTTTTTTAAAATAATATAATTTATCTTTATTTAAACTTAACTTTTCACATTTGATTGATAAAATTAAACAAATCAAAATGTACTTATTCAATCCTGATTTTACGTTTTCCAATATCGCACATACGTCCATAGATCATCTCGAGTAGTGTCATGGACTACTAATAGCAAATGAAATGATATGCTATGACAAAACCCAAGGGAATTTTATAACTAGAGATTAATTGGTTGAAGACTATATGATCATGTCCCCGAAACTTTTATCATGGGCTATTGCTTTTGATACCCTACAATTCGACCACTTATTGCCTACTGTGCAGGTATCTGCTCCAGTTAAAAAGCAATTCCCAAAAATATTGGTTAATTACTTATAATTGCACTAATAATTTCACTTGTTTACCATACTATCCTCATATATTACTGGAAGTGGACACAGCAGAAAGACGCAGATGAAGTTAAGATGTAACATCGAATCTGCCAAAACTACTAGACAAGGTATTAGAAAATCGTTATATATATGGATTGTGCGAACTCTCTTTTGCAATAAACACCAATATCTACTTTACATTTGTAAAAAAAACATGCTGCAGGTATATAAAAAGTGTAATCTTGTTAAACTTAGTATAAACCCAGTCATTAACAAGTTAACAAACTGTTGTAAGATAAAATAAAAAGTGTAGAGATGCCAGAGCGATATATCACAAAACAAAGAAAAGACATGCTGGAGGCGAATTAGAAGAACGAGATCTAATATATGCCAGCTAAACGTACTAGGTTAAAATTTTTGCAAAGATGATCAACGATGGTATCGAAAAAAATCGGAAACAAACACTCGATTCTTGAAAAAAACCAGACCTTATCCCGTACATTTTCATAATTTTAGGCAGTGTAAAGAGCCTTATTTAACTCAAAGGCAATATGTCTACTATATTTCTTTTCACTAAGGATTCTTAGAAAAATAATAGTTCTAAACTGCAGATTGAGTATCTATACAAGCAATTTCCTACTCAAAATATAAAGTGTTTTAGACAATGAGAAGACTATGATTAATCGATTTATGTTCAATAGCAAAGAGTAAACTTGTTTGCTTAATCATTCTCAACCGAAGACGGTCTAGGTCTATATTATTTAGAATATTTTCGATTTTTTCCTTTCTTCCGGGTACATTACATGTCGGGTACATTACATGACGTGAAAGCCAAAAAGCTAGACGTGTGCTTGGAAAATGAAAATACGCCTGAATAAAGTCGAAAGTTTTCCATAACGGAAAATCCAATATATTTGTGCGCATACACGTCTCTGCATTTCTATGATGAGCTATTGTTTAATCATGTTTCAGAAATTTATATTTAAATCATCGTCTGGAAAAAAATCTGAAACGAACACTCAATTCTTTGAAATAACCAGACAGGATTTCGTAAAAAAACTTCTATAGCTTACCAAATTTTTGTTTACCAGAGGCTTATAGAATAGTGTACTAAAAAGAAGCGAAATCGTTATGTTGCCGGTGTCGATTATGCGAAAGTGTTTGGCATAACATGGCGCGATATGCAACGGTCTACGCTTCTTAAAGGTGGCATATCGACAAAAATATTTTTGGTTTTGTTTTTGGAGGTGATTATTTAAATGTTTGATAACACATTGGTTCGTCACTTCACATTCTTATTTACATCCATACATTCGACAAAACACCCCTTTAAGTAGGAACCACATATTATCGATTTTGCTGAGTGATGCAGCACCCTTTACTCTTTACTTTATTTTATTTATATTGTGTATACATAAATTAAAGAAATGTAAAGGTCTATCATACATATAACAATAACAATTTCAACACAGTCGTTTTAATCATATAACAGACCCTACTTTACACTTTAATCAATTTAGGCAGTGTGAAGAGCCTAATTTGATTTAAATGCAATGTGTCGATTCATGTTCAATACCAAAGAATAAACTGGTTTGATTAATCATTCTCATATAAATTTTAGACATTATAACTCGCATTTTTTTGCAGATCTTTCATAAATAAATAGATAGCCTGTAATAAATCTCTCACAGGATACTTTCATTATTAAATTTAATTGTACAAAAATCAGGATGAATTATTTATGGACAGATTAGCTTTCGGAAAACAACCCACCCCAAGCGACATACGTTATTGTCATTTTGTTCAAGCATCCTATTAAAATATTTACTGGCAGTATACAACAGAACCTTTGACAAAAACCCTTCCTCTTGTTTAATTACATTATCATACCGAATATACATCGGAAGCTAATATGAGCCAATAAAACAATGCGAATCAATCATTCTGTTTCTTCATTCACGTTTTAGTAATGACATAATAAGTGAAAATTAGTCGCAAGTTTTGCGGCAGGAGATGCACAATTTCATAATTTAAAATGAACTGAAATGAGTAAGCTGCAGAAAATTTAAATACTGAACGAATTATACGTTCATTATAGTATAATGGTGCTACAACAATAACAGAAACTAAGGAGACATGTTTTATATTTCTTTCTTGAAATGCTGATCGGATAAATATTACTTATTCCGCGTAGTTTTGAGCATAACAACCGCCAGTTCATGCGAATTCTTGTCGAAAAATTAATACGAAGTAACTGATTTTATAATCAGCTCACTAGGTACTGACATATTAAAATTCATTCTAAGCTAAGCAATATAACCAAATTTAGTTTCACTACTAAACTAAGCAAGCATTTAATCCTATATGGATAAGTCGGAAGAGGACATAATTGAATCATAAATAATAACATGATAACTCATTTATTACTATTTTCGATATTTTTATTTTTTTTGCAATGAAAACGAATGTAATCTATGCACGCTAACAAGAAATCGAATTCGTTTTGCCCTAATAACTTATTTGAATTATTATAATACCATAAAATTGTATATTTTGGAATGGAACTTTTTATTCCGTATAAGTATAGATCAAACAATGAACAAACTATATTGATGTAAACTGTAAGTCATGCTTCATAATTGATAACCAACTATCATCACTGTTTTATACTGATGTGGAATTTCATCAGTATTTCATCAATATTTACTGATGATTGTTTTCTTCATTTGATCATATATTGTCGATTTAAGATATTTACCATTCAAATATTGAAGTAAATGTCTACTTATTTTAGTCGCAAATAATATAACCAGATGGATGTTATCGGACAATTTAGAAGTCAAAAAGCTTACATGCCTCTTATGTGGGATCGCATGATCGCACGGACTCGCGGTAGTTATAGAGATAACCTGATGATCAAAGTGATGAAAGGGTTAAGGCTGTCCGCGTCATGACTAAGGACAAGACAAGTATGATACTATAAAACACGCAGAACGAATGAGGAATTGTATTTACTTATAGTCTGCTTCTTTTATCCTTTTCAAACGCCGTTAAATACTTCTATAAAGCATATAGAGCATAGTCTCATCCTTAGTGATGAAGCAAACATCTGTTTCGGCACGTTGATCATCATACAATTTCTATCAACCGTGCCCGTGGGGTTGCGCTAACCTCACGCGAGACATGTCAGCTATTTGACTCCCATCGCCTTCGGATCTTGTTTGCCATAACCAATTAGATGCCTTTTCGATCATATCGCTCATTCCGTTACTAGCATTTTTCTCTCTTTTCCGGTTAACCCAGTTTCTCATAGGGTTGGGATTGTTGATGTTCCTACGAACCCGCGACATTCCACTTTCACAGGATAACACCACACAGACCATGCTTTTTCTTTATTATCATCACATAGTTCGCTGTATTTCAGTTTCTTTCGTTCATATGCTTAATCAATTCTCGACTCTCATGGAACTGTAAACTCGATTATGATCAACAGTTTGTTTGCTGGGGAGTATAGTATCACATTTGGTCTCAATCGGGTTTTAATCTTGATTTATTGCTTATCGAGATCTTCACGTAGCTCCTAGTCTGCAGCTCTGTTTAATAAGCTCACGCTATGCTCAGTGTCTTTAGTGCTATTTCATTTGCGTGTTGTTTGTCTTGCTTTTACAAAATTTATGCTATCTTGTTTTCGCTCTTTTCTTTTCGCGTTTGTTTTAATGGTGTGTCAGTTTTTAAGGACCTTATCGTGACGCGATTCAAACTGTCGCTGAGTAAGCGCTGTTATGCAGGAGGAGAGGATTGGCGTCAAATGACCGGGCTTAATACAGAGTCCGCATACAGCACAATCACTCTAAAACTAAACTATTAAGATGTATCAATTGTGTTATTTCATGTTTTTGTTTGCGTTCATAATTCATGTTGCTAAGGCAGCAACATTTTTGATAACAGCTCGTTGATATTAGGTTCATTTTGCAGATTAAAGTGCTTTTTAGTTATGTTATTCCTTTCTATTATGTTTTTTTGTGTCGTTCTGCTAAGCATGCGTCCTATGTACTTTCGCTTGTTATGTCTGGGATGAAAATGTTCAATTAAAATTAAAGTTGTTTATCAATTCAGTTTCAACATATGCATCAATCCAATGTGTACATGACCTTGTAATGTGTCGAATACAATAAAACAAGACCAAAGGCTCTAAAAATACCAGAATAATGTGTTGGTGAATGTTTATTTTTAAACATTTTAAGAGTGTTTTGCTAGATCAATGATTTTAAATCTAGTAGGCCTATGTAATGCAATCTGATCCGCTTTTAGAAATACCAGTAGGCTATATTCTAGATTTTTGATAAAGATATAATTCTTATCATATAGATATTATATAGATATTATATTGATATAGATGTCCTAGCATTTTAATGTCTGCCTAAATACAGTCTTTCTCATAAACAACAAAACCGTGAATGTATCAAATCATCATACTGCATGTAAAACTTCATTGGAAAGATTTATGAGTCATCTAGCCACTGACTGCTTATTCACTTGAAAAAAAATCCCACTACAGTAGCTATTTCACAACTTTGTGATTTTTGCATACGTAGCCATTTTCTTGCACGCAAAGCAGTATTATTTTAGATTTCATTATCAGTTTGAGATATTTGAAACAACCACGTTAGTTGTTTTGGCGCTTATGTAAAACGTTTAATGCAAAGTTTATCTATTTAAAAAAGGATTGAAAGATCGCGTTGCTCGAATAAGGTATATTTTTCCTGCATAGATACAAATAGATTTCATCAAATTTGAGATGTTCATAAGAATATATGAAAAAAAAAACATTGTTTGAAAATAGAGACAAACCGTGGGTTAACAATATCATACAATGTCTCAAAGGCAGCAATGCTTAAACAGAAATCATATCTTTTCTGTAATGTTTCATATGAAAGTTTTGACACAATACGTCTAGAAATCTTTATATGAGCCCACACTGGAGCGTCCTCTCTTCATATTGTAATATATTTATTTCATTGACTTTTTTTAAATTTTAGAATGACGAGTGATTAGATTGGAATCGATGGTTATCAAAACATTAATGGTGGATACAACAGAAGTGTTTCCTTATGAAATCCTTCCTGATTTCGCTATCCTGACATTCGTCAATTTAGAGATTTAGAGGGCAATGGAGAAAGATAGGAAAAAGAGACGAATCAGAGAGTCAGAGCGACGAGAGAGAGAGAGAGAGAGAACGTCGGCAACATAATTCAAATCGAAAATATAAAAAAAAACATTAATTAAATGACATTGTGGTAGAGCATTATTCATATTATATGTAAAAGTTTTTATGATTTAGTTAAAACAAACTTAAGGTTTATAAATGGCTCTCGTCTGGGTCTTATTGGCGCAAAGGTGCATTACGCATTCAGACTTTCTATGAGTATGTTACCTTGGCACATGCGTGCATTAAGAATTTATGATTTCATTGAGTATACATTCATGAGTGTATTGCCTCTATGGATAAATCTATCATATAATCAATGTCGTATATGGGTACAGTCCTCAGTATGAAAACACAGTAAGAGCTCACTCAAAATAAGCTTAATATGCATAAATTTCGCTTGTTCCCTCAAACCGATACAAAAGTGAAGAAAACTTAAGTTCTAATTCGTTAAGATTTGAAAGCTCACCAAGTTAATTGCCTGCTCTACTAACTAAATGTACATTACACGCGAGGGTTGAATATGATTCGTAAATGTAAATCTTTCTTCGATTTTTTTTCAAGGTAAAAAGAACAAAGTGACAGTTATGTTCTATATTGGTTAAATTTGATCAAAACTATAACGTAATCTGTCTCGTTTCCTATCCCAGTTATTTTCATTCCCAGGCAGTAGGTGCTTTAATAATTTGAAAACTTTGTTGTTTTGACAGCCTCGTTATGGTCTGACACTGGTTTGCGTACTTCCGGGTTCGAGTGTTGTTAAGATGCGTTTTATTTTATGCTGATATCTTCATATACAATGTAAGTTCCTTTCATGAATCAACATCAGTTTAAGCTCTACTATATTTACATTTGTTTCATGCATATTGTAAGTTATCTATATGAGACAAGTCAATAAAATAGGCGCCAACCGCAACCCTTACAGTCTTACGCTCGTACAGGGGTGGACATAATAAGCCACTTTTACATTTCAAATGCGCACGTGCCAACTAGCTATTTTTCGGACCGAAACAAACCATTTTTGCAGACAAATTCGTTATATAATTGAAAAATATAAGTGTTTTTGCAGGGTGATGTTATTTTTCAAATTTGGAAGAAAAATATGTTTTTAATATCAGAAATATATATATATTTTTAAATTTTTAGTCATTTATCACACAACAACAAAATATTTGATTTCTGAAACTATGGACAGATCGAAAAACGCCAAAAGTAGTTTTTTACTGGGCCATTTTTGCAAAACTCATGCAAAATCCTATTTAATCATTCAGATACCATACATGTATAAGATACTGTCAAATATATAATTATTGTTTAATTTGTCTTTATTGGATATGCGTATATTAAGTCAATCATTACATGTAGTAAATTCAAGAGAATGCTTAAGCGAGCAATGTTTGTCGAATATTCACTTCAATTGTGATACTTGCAATTGCTCGAAACTTCATGTAGCTTATTTGTGACAAAAAAGTGTTTGTCATTTTAAAGCATGAACATCGTTATTTAAATAATTTGATACAGCATCTGAATAAAAACAAAAAAAAAATGGTCTCATGTGTACATACCTGTAGGTATAAATACATATTGTCCTTTATATAGGCCTACATTGTACTATTTTGGGAAGTGGCATTTTAAACAAATGTATCGTACGAACTATTGATAAATTTGAGACTGCTCTACACTATTTCTCATTGATTTTTTAACGAACGAAAAAATGGGATTTATTTGATCGTGGTAAGTGTTTAACGTTTCATTTATTACCCAATAAATGATTTATTTCATATTTTTCAGACCCTTACAATGACTGTTGTGCCGCTTGCCGTAGAGGTGACAAGTGTCTGCATTTTAGCGGGCTATTTGCTGCACTACTATGGAAACTGGAAGAAACAGCATATTATGACCACCGTCGCCGCGTTTATATCGTGGTACTTCTCACTTCTCATTCTCTTCACGTTGCCAATCGACGTATCAAATGTAAGTATTTGTGCGTTATTTTAGGGAGATTGTAACACTTTAGGTAAGCAAACGATTCACCAATACTTGTATTTCCCGAACGCAATATAAATGTATGTTTATTGTTATAAATGATGTCTGTCATGCAACACAGTTGTGTGTCAAACATTAACAAGCTGCAACACTTCTTATGACGCATTTATGTCATTTAAAACACCACTCACGAAGCCGAAACTACCGTCGCTTTTGCTGCAGGAAGATGAGACCTTTTTCGTCTTTAATTAGGCCCCAACCCCAAAGGTTGGGGCCTATAGATTCGGGGTGTCCGTCCGTCTGTCCGTCCGTCTGTCCGTCATCGATTCTTTTCCAGGCTGTATCTTTTTAACGGATCGACGTAGAGACCTGGGAGTAGGCTCATATGAACGGTCTTGGCCTTTAGATGTGCCTTTTGACAGTTTTGGCCAGATTCGATCACCGGAAATGACCGAATTTGGACAAAATGTCCAAAAATAGCGGTTTTTCGAAACATAGGCTATTCCAGGCTGTTTCTTTGTAACGGATAGTCGTAGAGACCTGGGAGTAGGCTCATATGAAAGGTCTTGGCCTGTAGATGTGCCTTTTGACAGTTTTGGCCAGATTTAGCCACCGGAAATGGCCGAATTTGGCCAAAATGTCCAAAGGCAGCGGTTTTTCGAAACATGAGCTTTCCAGGCTGTATCTTTCTAATGGACGGTCGTAGAGAGCTGGGAATAGGTTCAAATGAATGGTCTTGGTGTGTAGATGTGCCTTTTGACACTTTCGGCTACCGGAAGTTGGCCAAAAAGGCCCAAAAGCTGTGATTTTCTAAAACATGGGCATATACGAGATAGTCATTACACCCTTCGAATCGGGGGGCGGTTGGGGCCTTTTCGTGTTTCACAAATACTTCCTTGTGTTATGCTAATTATGCTAATTAAGATTAAAATTCGATTCTCTGCTAAGAACACAACATAATAAGCACTCAATTACATTACAAATAAAATCGTTCATTGTTTCCAGACATTTTATCGGCAATGTGTAAAAGATCACAGTGAATCTACTAGCATTCCACCGACGTTTACACCAGCAATAAACACTACCACTGCATCGACCCCAACACAGCTAAATGACACCCAATTCGCAGACGATTTGGATGATATCACTACAGCGGGTCTAAGGGTTGTTAGAAGCAGTGACGGGAGTATTCCGTGTAAGAAACCGTGGAGCTGGGTGCCCGAACACGTGTTGCCCACGTTATGGCATGTAGTTTATTGGACGTCACAGGTCTTAACCTGGTAGGTTTGGTGTAGAGTATAACTTATTTTTGTTTTTAACACGACTTATCTTTGTCGTATTTATATGTCCTTATGGTCCTGAGTTGATAGATAAAATAATGTTTTTTTTTTCTGGTTGTAAATGGGTACATCAATTG
>LQRL01144694.1:0-16979 GCA_001703475.1 Hydroides elegans | reverse complement strand
GTGTTGAGAAGACCGAGGCCGAGGAGAATCTCGAAGATGTTCTAGATGTAAGCAAACTAAAATGAATATATCTTTATATGTATTTTTTCGTTCAAACCGTTATATGAATAATAGAATAACCACATGAACTATTATGGCCTGGCAGATGTGAATTTCATTTCTGATTACAGTTTTCGGGACACAATTTATTCATTCCCGTAATAATGTTTTGTAAATTAATTTTCCCTTTACCTCGATTTGCAATTATATCTGTAGTGCTCATGTTATTGTCAGATCTTATATTTGTAAATAAATCATTTTCTTATGAAGGGCTGTGACTAATGGGCTTATTTCATTGGTTCAATTGATTTGATGCTTATTTAAACGTAAACTATCGGAATTTCGTTATTCAATTATATTCAGTTGTCAATAACTGTGTTCAATATATCAAACACAATTATTGAAAATTCATATATTTGTATTTAGTCAATTATCGGTGCATGTTTCAGGACGTAAAAAGAGCTGCAGAAACAATAAAATACAACAATCCTCTAAGAAAACATGTTGAAACAATCCTAGAAAAGGTACGCCCTTACCACATTTTCATTAACTTTCCGATTCCTTAAATGCATTGTTGTTATGCTGATATAGATAAAAGAGCATATGAATTGAACTTACTTAAATTAAACATCATTACACATATGTCATTTGGCAAATGTTATGATCAATATGACCTATGTTCAACACTTGATGAATTCCTTTACAGTGTCCCGAAGCCACTCGAGAGCAAGTGATGCGCACCACTCGCGAGGACTACCAGGATTTCAACAACCCGACGGACACACCGTCAGAGAAATCGCTGGTTCGGTTGCACAAGAAGGTCATCGACACCTCGCAAGTGCACCAGCGAACGCAGTGCCAGTGGGGCAGGTGAGCATTAAATCACATTTTAATATGGCATCAAGTCGATTATCCATTTTTATTCCGATAAATTTCCGATTAAGTGAAGCTGAGTTCAATCCGCAATGTTTGACTTTTAACGATGTTGTATTTGAAATACTGTTCCGCCGTTTGCAGCCCTGTGAAACACAACATATGAAAAATAAAAACACCTAAATGTAAAGATTTAAGTTTATTTTCTTGATAATTTAAACAGATTTACTAGTCGCGCCCTGGAGTTGGAAGATGTTGCAATGAGTGAAGTGAGCGCACACCGCGTGTTCCGACGCTCGCAGCCCTACACTGGGCGTTTCCAAAGCTGCTACAGTGCAAAGCTAGGTACTAATAGTGAATTGTGAAAGACCCTACAGATTTTCAATGTTTAAATATAGCACTTCTAGGTTAAAACTTGTTTCGAACCTCGATGTATCTTCTCTGCCAGCGCAAAAGCTAGACAAATAATAACACCAATAGAAACTCATCTTCTAATGGTATGTCATCATTAAGAAAAAAATCACGATCGATAAAAATTTTAAAAATAACTTATTAAAGTATAAACTAAATTGAAACCAGTTTAAATCTGTGTGCTTGCCATTCTTTAGAGTGGTACTGGAAGTGCCTGATGTGATGAGTTTAAAGTTGTCTTGTTCAGTTATATAACATTTATTGTATAAGCAATGCTATTCGTCTCTCCTTTAACCCTTCTCTAGAGTGGTACTGGAAGTGTCTTGTGTACCCATGGGGCATGCGCGGTCTGGCCGTTATTGTAATCCTGATGTCGGTGATGGTCGTGTGGAGCGAGTGCTTCTTCTTCATCGCAGACCCCGTCCTCTCGCTCTTTGCTATCTTTGTCAATGCGGCGGCAGATGCACAAAACTACTTCGCTATCGAGGTAAATGGAAGGCCCAAAATGTTAAGCTCTGTGTTGTGTATACATTAAAAAATGTTCAGGGTTAAGCCATATAGAATCGACTTCTTTCATTGTCTTTACCTAAAGAGGCACTTTATCTCGATATGCACGAATCGATCATCCTTTTTTGTTCGGCATCACGGTCGCAATATCTTTTTCACTGATGCTTAAATCTCTGTGCAGTCTTCATACGAAGTCTGATTTTCATAAAAAAAAACATGAAATAGTATTGTTTGCTGGCATTTTAAAAGTATAACAAATTGGATGGAATCAATCAAGACCTAGCGAACAATCTTTGATATCGATTTATGCTAACCTTACTTTCTTCTGTTTTCCAGTTCATCTGTTTCGCGACGATCGCGTACCTGAGCGTGTGCGCCTACTTCACCGTGTTCAAGGTGCGCTTCTTCAACTACTACTACTTGGCCGGCCATCACCAGACCAACGAGTACAGCCTCCTCTTCTGCGGCATGTACGTTATTTTTCGTAATTTATGTGTCAGTTCATTTGTATCATATTCAGTTGAACGACGAAATTGTTTCTAAGCCGTAAAATGCTCATATAGGTATAACATTGTTGTATCATAAAATCGCAGCATAAGAAAAATGCTTAATATATACGTATGTTCTTTTATATTTTTTTCTGCGTAGATCAAGGTAGTCGAATCAATTATAAGTATGTTAATCTCACTTTCAGGATGATGTGTCGCCTGACGCCTCCCCTCTGCCTGAACTTTCTAGGCCTCATTCATCTGGACTCGCACATCACACAGAAGCAGGATGTTGAGGAGACATACTTCACCCAGGTGATATCAAATCCCGGTGTACCTTCTTAAGATTTATAGGGAAAAGGGACATATCCGAAATGAATGGTTAGATAATAGGCCAAATCGACCATTTTGTCGTTCATATAACTTAATCACATAATTTCGTACATGTGTAATGTTGTCGTCTTATCTGTCTTAATATTGATTAAAGATTCGAGACCCTTTACACTTGTAAGTTTAACTTTAAACAAATAAGCAAAATAAAGGATTAAATTATTATTATTATATTTTCCAGATCATGGGTCACATGGACGTGATCAAGTTCATCAGCAGCGGCTTCAACATCTACTTCCCGATCGCCATCGTCCTGCTCTGCATCGCCACCTTTTTCAACCTCTGCTCGCGGGCACTCCACTGCATGGGCTTCGAGCAGTTCATCGGGGATGATGAGATGACCTCGGAGCTCGTGGATGAGGGCAAGAATCTCATCACGAGAGGTATATGAGATAGATATAGATATGGATAACTTTGATCAGTGTCAGTAGAAACATATCTTTCAACAAAGAAAATAAAGATAATAGTAATAAGGAAAAAGGAAAGAAAGGCCACAATGAATCTAGCGTTCATGTTTATGTAAATGTATATGTAAATATTTTGATCTCTCTTAACGATAAACAATTGTAGTTACTGGCGAGTGATCCATGTTTTGAATTGTTTGAAAACAGATTGATAACAGAAAATTCATTTCTATGTGGATATAGATTGATGCTGTCCAGATGTATCATTGCTATCAGTATGTTTTAATTACTGAACCTCGTTTCAAGCCGCACCTGTCTCATAAATCGCCGATAAATCTGTTTATAGAGCGCAGGAAACAGGAGCGTCTTCAGGAGAGCGCAGCCCGGCGTCGCGACTGGAACGAGCGGTACGGCCATCGGGCCACCACTGGACGAGGTACGGAAATCTCCTCCGATCCCACATCGGATTTAAGCTCTTTACCCGCTGGTGGCGCGCGGCCTAGTGAGTATGGCTCGAACCGCCCCGTGGATGATCCTATGCATGCGCGCAACCGTTCGGGCGCGACGGGCGCCAGTGTTGTTGTCAAAATGTCGTCTGCTCCCTCCTCCCGTGGTGGCGCCACAAGCGCGAAAAACACCTCGATTAATGCGGATACCGAAGATGTAGCGCCCCAGCCGAGAAGAGGATTGAGAAAATTGTTTGGTGGTGGGAATAAGAAGGATACGAACGCCGTAAAGAAAGATGATGATGTGTCTTCGAATAAGAAGAAAGACAAGCAAAACGAAAAAGCTGCTGGGACTGGTGCTGACCCAGTGTACAGTGTTTCTGATGGTATTTTGATTATTTTCTTATATTCAGTTTGCATCGCTTCCTTCTCTTCTATATTTTCATTTCTTCTGATGCTAAAAAAATGTTTATTCCAAAAGATATTATGATCTCATTACGTATCATTCAATGATTTATTCACTTGAACACTAGCTGGATTTACTGTAAAATTATTTGAGTCACCAGCAAAATATATACGTTTTGGAAATTTCTTTAAATCATGAGGCATGGACACTGCTGAAGCATATACAGTGCAGGATTAACACATTTGAAATTACATATAGTAAATCTCGCGTTTATTGAACAAACGAACCGTTGAAAGTTAGTTTTAATCATTATTCAAACTCTTTCATTACAATCTTGAAACAATAAAGAGCTACATCACAAGTTCAATCTGTCCCTCTTTAACTTCTTTTCCTCTTTACCTCAATTTCTTGTTTTCTTTTCAAGTATTTTTTTTCGATAGTAATTATATTTAAGTGCTTTTAACTTTACAAATGTTTATTATTTGCACCGGGAAACTTCAAAGTATGCATGTTTATGCCTATTTAAGATCGTTTAATAGTTTAGATTTGTATTTTATGTTTTTTTTCCATTGTTTTAATGTGTTGATTCAGGATGTTTTCCCAAATTTCTGACTTTATTATAGCACCGTTATGTAACAATATCGATCATTTGTTTCATGTGTATGGTTAATAGTTACCTCTGTTTGTGTCAAATCGAACAACACTGTGGTGCCCTCTTGTTATGTGTATATTATCCGTCTGTGTGATAAAATGTACTTTATCTTAGTTCCCCTGGTAGATTCAATGTCTATCTTTTTGACTAATTCAGATCTAATAAACATATATTATAATACCCAGCCGATACAACATCACCTCTAATGCTAAACTGCTTTGTATAATATACCCATTGCCATTTATCGATAACAATACGTCCTGTTTCGAGTAAGAATGTTTTTTTTTTATATTTCTACAGACATAAAGTTTCTTTGTAATTTATAAGTCCGTCTTTATCCCTGATTACGATTCTAGTTTTTTCACTCTCTCGCTAAAATGAATCACCTAAAAAGCATGATGTAAATAGAATATTGAATGCGTCATTTGTTTAATACCATCCGATCTTCTGCCTTCGTAGATATCGTTACAGTAGCCTATATCATAGTCTCCAAATTTGTTTAACTCTCTTGATTTATTAAGAGATTATATAGGTTCTATTTCGATATAGGGTCGATATTTAAAAGTACATTAAGAATTAAACTGGAAACAAGAGTGTTCATTAAATAGTACCTTCGTTTAAATAGCCTTGTCTAAACAAATATATATTGTTTTCAGGTAAAGCCACCACGGCTCGAAGCCCCCAAGAGAGCGACCGTTCGAATCTACTTCGCGAGGCCGAACCCGTCGGTTATTCCTCGACACCTTCGCACGATCCTTTTGCGGATGACCCTTACGACGAGGACGACCTTGCTGTGCACACGGGAGGTGGTTATCAGTCCCGTGCTGCTGCGCGACCCACTTCGCTTAATACTGGAAGTCGAAATGCGCCGAGGAATGCACCTAGGGGACCACCGCGTGGTATCTTTGATGATATTTGATTAGGGGGTGTGGATAGGTGGAATCGGATAGGTAAAAGTGTGTATTATAGGGATGTAATTTAATGGAATCAAATTGAAGTAGGATTGGGAATCGAATTATGTTTTGTATATTTGTAACCCAAGGGGAAATATTATATGGCGATATTAGATGTATTCAAGCTGGATAATTTTGTCAAAGAGAGTCCATCATAACGATTCAGATTAATTTTACAACCCTGAACAACGTAGGTTATGCAATGTGTCATATCTGAGTTGAGCTAATGCTATCGTTATCCACTGAAAGTAGTTCCTACTAAAATGGATCATCTGTAATAAAATTATGTGGTATAACATTATGTCATTAGAGTCCCATATGAAAAGGTGAGTCTTAAGGTTAAGGTATAGATTTGATGCTACACTAATAAAATTAGAAAGATTTGACTATTTTAATCTATACTAATACAAAGAAATGCATAATACTTTATTTACGAAAACAGAACGCTCAAATTACGGATAATTGTAACTTCTATTTGAATTCTTAATGATTCGGACATTTGTTTGATTAAATACATGATTGTTTGTTATACCCATGTACTTTGGTATTGATAAGATATATAATTAAATTGTGTGATATTATATAGCAAAACATTCAAATAATCCTTTGTCTTGTACCGATGAACAAAACCAAAGCACATGCAAAGATGCATTACGGTCCAATGAACGTGTTGTTGTAAAATTAGTTATATTTTTGATATTGTCGATTGTATGTAGTATTTCTTGATGCAATACGGATCATGGTCGATTTTTATGTTGACAAACATTTTTTCCATGACTTAAAGTTTATATAGGATGTGGAGTTATGCGACATAAGAAATTTGATGAATATGTCACGTAACGTAATTGTACTTATGTGTTATCTTTAATTTTGTCTGGAAAGAGTAGATATGTAGATATGTGAAAAGTAAGATTTAAGAAATATTGTTGGTTTAGATATTGTACAAAATAGATTTTGTTTTCAGATATTCTAGAATATAGATTATAATATTGCACCGCTTGTGATGTGAGATTATTCTGCACCATGATTTCCGGTAACATTCCGTCACTCAATATATTCTAGTCAGATGTGTCGAATCGTTGGTGTACATTTCAAAAGAGATTTAATCGATTATTCCAGATAAGCGTTGTGATGTGTTATATTAAATATTGAAGAAACTTGTGAAGGAACTCGGAAACAAGATAAATTGTATTTCCCATTTGCGGACAGTAAAATGAAATTTATTGTTCTTTGAAAAGAAAGTAGGAGATAAGAATATGTTACGAAAAATTGATAATAAAATGAGTTGTTTATTAAAGCTTCTATTAAATTATATATTTTATTGCCTATAATAATGTGAATAATATGTCTAATAAAATGCTAATTTGTATTTAATTGAAAGCTATTTATTCGAATATAACTAAACAGAAGAACTACATGTATTAACATATGTTTCACGTTGTAACAAGTGGTTTTTCATATGTAATAAATTTCTAAAGACAAGCTTTTATTTTGAATTAGCAAATATTAAGAGCCAATCTTATTGTTTACTGAATATGTCTGTCGTCAGTTAACGTTATTTTCTCTTATTTTCAAACTTGTAATTTAGTTCTATGCTTTGTTGTCTTTTCCAATTGGCACGGAATTCTAGTCAAGTGATCTTTTAACGGTGTGAACGCACTGCGTTTGAACTTGACTTGAAACAGTTATTGGGTTTTGTGACACTATTATCGTATTGAAGTACATTATGGTACTTCAAACGAAGAAAAACTGTTCTTATAAATAGTCTTTATTATCGGTAAACCTCATATATCAAAGAGAGAAAAGATATTTTTACATATGTGAACAATCAATAATCTAAAATAAATAACTTTACAAAGACTAGAGCTGTACTACATTTACATACATATATCTAAAATACACAAACAAAACAAATAATTTTAAGAATAAATATTGCACAGAAACATTCTAAAGTATAATCTGCTCTTAATAAATAACAATCTAGCTCTCAAAAATATGTGTACGAATAACTGGCAGCATCGGGATATATGGCAGGCACGTGTTTGGTAAAAAATAATTCAAATGTAATCAGATTGTTTCACACAAGTCATTCAATTAGACTTTTCAATGTGATAACAAAATATCAATCACAGATAATTAATACCCAGTCAACTAAACGCCACTTTTCTCTGATTCATTTGGATACACCATTTTCCAGTTTTCGGGTATCATGATCACTTGGTTTTGAGCTGGTGGGTAATTCCCCGGTATGACATGTGACGTCACTTGTACAGGAACTTGGGGATTTCCCACTTGCGTTTGACCTGTGACCGGAGTAATGACTTGACCGGGCTGCTGAATAGGAGTACCATTTGTGTCATATACCTGAAGTAATTGGACGTTCTGTGGAATTGGCACCTGATTTGACGCCGCTTCTAATACAATGGGCTCGTTATTGACGTTGGTGTTCAACATTTGCTGAATCTGTTGAACGATAGTTTGTGTGTCGATAGTGGATAGTGTCGGAGTTTGGGTACTTCCTTGTCGGTTACCGATTTGTATCACTTGCCCAGCTGCGGTAGCAGCAAGATTCCCACCACTATGTACATTTTGAGGTAGATTTAAAGTGAAAATCGATGACGAGGGAACCTGTAAAGGCACCTGCTGAAGCACCTGTTGCTGAGAAGCCGGTGCCTGTTGGTTCGCTGAAGATGGCGGCGCAACTTTTTGCTGCACGGATTGCAATTCTTTGAGTAATTGCAATTGAACGTTTTTCTGAATACTTTTCGCTTTCTCGCCAAACAACTCAGTCAAGTTAAGCTTATCTATGAACGAAATATTCACATTACTTGCCCCTGCCACAGTTGACGGTTGCTGAGTCGCACTTGATTTTGGAACGGGTGGCGGTGAAGCCAGATGACTGGTTCCCGGCAATGTGTCAACAGGGAGAGTCGGTTGCGATGAAAGTGAAGATCGGGAAGAAGATCGGCGGCCTTTTGAAGATCGCTTACCGCCCGATTTCTTGCTGCTACCCGACCCTTTGCGCTTAAGTGACTTTCCACTTCCTTTTTGGGCCTTATTTTCAGTTGCTTTGATTAGTTCTGCTTCATTCTCTAGGTTTTTGAGAACAATGTCGATATCAGATATATTTGATTGTAAGGCACTTACATGTAGGTCAGAATTCGTCGCAAGTAAAGATGAGGGAATTTGAATCGTTTTTTGACTTGCGAGACTCGGACTATTTTGTGTGATTGGTTGAGTAATAGCTGCAGGTTGCAGAATTGTCAAATTCTGACTAGGGGCTTGAATCTGATCACTTGAGGTCATAGGCTGAGTAATCACAGAACTTTGCTTTCTCCAGATCAAATTCGTCCCATCAAATACCAAGACCAACTCATCGCCTTTAGTGTCGGTGTTATTTTCTGCCGACACAGCCGTACCCAGGACTGTTGACTGTTCATTGGATTTGTCTTGTTTCGATTCACCGACTGGAATATCCTTTCGCTGCCTCGTTTTCATCGGTGACTTCTTTTCTTTCATTGGAGGTGGTTTTAAAGCATCAACCTGTAAAATATCGGGTTTATATTATTAAAATATTCTTGAATGTTAAGCATACTAATTTGAGTCAGTTAAGATTTGATTTTCGAAAGAGTTCTTCATCTACATCATAAGATTAATCAATATGTATGAAATTCAATATAGAACGCACATCAAACACGATCCTTCAGTCAGTTAGACGACTATACCAGAAACTTAGCAACTATGGACATTAATCAAGCAGGGACGTTACCACTGATTATTCCAAACCTGAGATAGCAGATCCTCCGTTGGTGGCTCCGCCTTGCGCTTCTTTTTGGCGTTGCCCGAGTGCGCCGTTCGGATATGGCGAGTCAAGTGATCTTGGCGACCGAATCGCTGCGGGCACAGGTGGCACATGAAGGCCCTCTGTTTGGTGTGAGTCACGATGTGCCGCTCTATATCCTAAATTAAAGATGTTAGCATGTTGTTGGAGCCTGTGCTTGGCTGTGATTTTGATTTAAAAAGACACATGGAAATTATGCCACATGTAATCAATTATTCAAAATCTCTTATTTTATCGTTTATTTATAAAGTTTTAGCTTAGTTATGTGAGCAAATATGCGACACCAGTCATATTTTACAAAAATAATCATAAATGTGTCTTTAATATACATTTTCTGTATAAATATAAGCACTATATTGAATATTAACGTTTTGATAATTTACGACAAGTGTATCTACTTTCAACTTGCTTTGCTTAGAAATGTGATATTATAATTTGTAATTATAGTTTTACCTTTTTGGTGAAGAATTTCATGTTGCATTTCGGACATTGGTGTTTCTTTTGTGATTCGTCCTTCACAGTTCGTGAGCCAGCATGCACCTAAAAGAACATAAGGAATACATGTTTTTTATTGTCTTACCTTTATTACACACCATTCTACCAGAAAGCCGCAGCTCTGATTCTCATGTGAAAATCATGTGATATTATTAAAACCTTTACGTTTAATATCACAAGTACGTCGACATTATTGATATGTATCGCAATCACTTACATAAGAGAAATAAGGGCTTCGCAAAGTACATACCTCAAAGTTTGACGGACCGAAAAACGGACGGACATGTTGAACCCCTTATCCCCTCGGGATAATACGGGTCCATATTTTGGCATCTACCAATAAGAACAGAAAATAGGACACGTACTTTCGTTTTATTTCACGGAGTGGTAATGAAAATGAATATATTTTGAAGGCAAATTATAATTTTAGGAACTAATTGCAAAATAATCTATAGCAATATTTGATTATATATAAAGTTTTGAAGCCTACCTTAAGATGATACTGGATTTCTTCAGATGTTTTAAATTCTTTGTCGCAAACAGTGCAAGTTAATTCGCCCCGATCAGCATTGTGCTGTGCTATGTGGCATCTGGGGAGAAATGTTCAGAAAAGGCTGAATACATTTATTTTAAATTATGCATGAAGGGATTGCATTCGTTATATTGAAACTATCACAGAAAAAATATGAATTTATTTGAAAGTCTGCAATCACATGGAGTGAAAAAGCAAAAACTCAAAACTCAAAGCCAAAACTTGACATTTACTGAATTGATCCAGGAGTAAAAATGCTCGAATAACAAATACATGACATGTATGCTGTATTTTAAAAAGAAATGATACTCTAAACACACCTGCAAAATAAGAATTAAATGTAATACTCAATATGACTCACTTAAAGGCATACGTAGAATAGTATTTTTTATCACAAAATGTACAATCGAACACCTCTTTCTCGGGATTGTGAACTCGCAAATGACTCTTCAGATGATCTTTTCTGCCAAACGACTTATCACCTAAAACAAGAATAATGATTTGTTGTATTCCTATGCGTAATAAAATAATCAAGATAGCTTTTGGTGCAATCAAATTGGTTTCAAAAGGAAATTCCATGAGTAAGCTTTAAACAGTCACATTCTACAAATGTATCTGCCAATATAAAACGGAGTTATTGTTAAAATTACAGTTGTATTACATCGTATATTGATAAATATGTCTGTACCTTATTCATTGTCTATAGTAACAGTACTTTTACTCACAGTATGGACAGCTGAACATGGCACCCTCCCCATGGGTAGTCATGTGCCGCTTCAGCTTAAACGCAGTTTGAAACCTCTTTTTACACACGATGCATCTGAAATAGTAATGGTGTTATAAATTATTACCATATCCCTATCTATTTTTCACTTAAATACAATAGGATTAGGGTTTCATTCATCGATCTTAGTGAACAAAATAATGCTTACATTTTAATGGGACCCGACTTACGCTATACAGTAAATAATTTGATACCTAAAATTACCTTTTTAAAAATCGATTCTAAGGAACGAATAACAAAAATAAAGTTACTTCTGCAACTTCCACGATACTTACAGAAACGGTTTTTCTCCTGAATGAACCAATCGCATATGGGTATCCAGCTTAAGCTCCGAAGGGAAAATCTGCTCACAACTCGTACAATGAAACGCCTTTTTCGGAGTGAACTCATCTTCTTCTTCATCAATATTTGCCTTCTTCTCCTTCCTTCTCGGGGATGACCTTTTGTTCTTCTCTTTCTTAATAACTGGCCTTTTTTCATTTGGCTTAGTTGGGGACTTTGTAGGCGTTACCACACTGGGAGTATTAGTTTCATCTGTGGAAGTTTCTTGGTTTTGTGGTTCGGCATTTTCGACAAAACGTAGAGCATTAAACGGTTGATTCACCGGGACCGTGGAATTAATCTCTTGGTCACTAACCACAACTTGCTGAACCGAGTGTATTATAACATTAGAACGGTCGTCTCCAATCACAGCCTCTTTTTCTCCCTCCTGACTTGTTATAGTATTTTCAACCGGAGTTGCTATGGTGGCATTTTGGTCCGTCGGACCATGTTGAGTGTTCATCTCATTCGACATGTTATCCATCTCAGGTGAATCCACAGGTTCGAACCCATGCAGTTCGATATAGTCATCATTGTCGTCTTGCAACAGCTCAGGGTTATGCACGGGTTCGGGTATTATTGGATTTAATTCTATTTCTGTCCCACCAACAGTGACTTGGACCATCGCAGGCATGATATCAGTCTGTAACGACGGAATGAAAATGAAATACGACTATGCAAATACGAAAGACCTACAATGTTTGGTGTGATCGTCAAAACAAGCGTGCCGATATCGTATGACAAAATATATGGTCTGTAATCTATGTCCAAAAAATACTATGTTAAGTTTTTTTCATCTCGAATGAGTCGGATATATCTCCTTCAAATCAACTCGTAAGTACATGGTTCACAAAATAAAACTCACCTCTAAACCTTGAGCTGCTTGTTGAGATACCACCGCTTCGGGGTGGATCTTTCTTTTTCGGTTACCACGCCTAAGGCTAGGCGATTTTTTGTCCTCCTTTGCATTTGGACTACTATCGCTATACGGTGGTTGAACGGTACCTGCAATTTCATACAAAACTTTTAAGCACAGTTTCGTTGAAGAACATGATGTCACTGATGTGAAGTCAAGTTTGTATTGTAGCCTTATACATGTTCAAGAACAGCATCACATCTTTAAATACGATGGTGCTTGATATATTTTACCAACAAATTTGAACATCAGCCTATCAGTTTACAGCTACTATATGTATATGTCCTTGCTTATATTGGGGCATTATCTCGCAACAGAGAAGACATCATTCTTATTATACTAATCAAATCATTTGCCACGTTTTTGCAGGATTTAAAGCATTGTTACTCGATGACTGTTTGCACTTACAATCATCAAGTGCAGTGGTTGCGGCGGTCTCCGCTACAGTTCTAATGGCATCTTCCGTCGTTTTAACTACATCGGACAACACTTGTTCAGACACGTCCTCGCCTGGTGACTTTTTATTGGCACTGGCTTTAATTTTTCTCCGGGAGCTTCGCCGCTGAGGTGTTAGTACATCTGACGAGGAAGACTGTTCTTGTGGACTCGGTTCTTTTTGTGATGGTATTTCGTCTTGTGTGACACTGTCAGATCGTACTGTAGTACATCCGTTACACATACGGATCAACCGTTCGTAACTTTTTGCGTACCATACTTTTAATTCCTCGTTGATGCGAATAGCCTAAACATAACATGTCAAAATGGCATTATTATTTTTATAACGAGCGAGGCGTATATTCTTTGAGAAAGGAAGATATATGTAGTACGATTGTGCCGTCTTAATCACAATGTTTAATTTGGTTTTGAGATTATTGTCACTAAAAAGAAAACCTTGTCAGAATTTTAAATTGATATAATTTTCATTGACGCCAGTTTAACACAATAGCAGGGGTGGAAATAAGATAATTTTAACACTCGCCAATCTGGCGAGTGAGTCAAATTTCACACTCGCCAGCGAAGATTTACACTCGCCAGGGGGTCAAAATATGCAAAATGAAAACCATTAAAATGTGAGCTCCCTAATTTGGTTTGCATTTGGATGAAGTTACGTTAAAGAAACAAATTAGCGAGCGCCGAAGGCGCGAGCCGACAAATTTTATTCAATTATTTACAATCTTGAGATTAAATTAATAATTGTTGTCAAAAAATATGTTTTTGACGGTAAATTTTACACTCGCCAGGCTGGCGAGTGACTTATAATTCACACTCGCCAATCGAAAATTTCACTCGCCATGGCGAGTGTGGCGAGTGTTATTTCCACCCCTGCAATAGGATAGGTTTTCTCAATTACGGGGATGGTTACCTTTGTAGTTACGAAATATATTCCTCCCTTATGCTGGAAAGCAACAAGGTTCTGCTCTTTCGGCGTTTTAGCGGGTCGGACAAACATCATCCAGTTACACTCAGCCTCATTCTTACAGTCAAAGAAGCTTGATCTTCCATTTATGTTACAAAGCTGCAAATTTAACAAATTATTGTCTTTTTTTAAAAATAAAACCGTGTGCTGGTTAAACTAGAAGGTCAGTGACCTTGGATCCCCCGTGAACTTCAACAATTCGTAGATGATGGATGGTCAGTTTGTACTAAAATTAACTTTGGAAATAACGAACTATTTTGCAAATAAACCAGAATCGACAATTTTCAACCGATCCAGATAAAACCTTAACGAGGCACGACTTCAGACCTCAGTTTATACGAGAATAAAATTTGAAAGGTATAGCTTAATTGCTGCATACCAAACTCGCCTGCACAAAGAGCTTGACATCGGTAAAAATGATTAAAATCGACAATTTTTAAAGTGCTCCAGAATCGAAAATTTTCAACTGATCGAGATAAAACCTTGACGAGGCATGACTTCAGACCTTGGTTTATACGTGTATAAAATTTGAAAGCTCTAGCTCAATCGCTTCAGACCAAACTCGCCTGCACAAAGTGCTTTGCATATGAAAAAAAGTTTAAAATCGACAATTTTTAAAGTGCTCCAGAATCGACAATTTTCAACCGATCGTGATGAAACCTTGACGAGGCACGACTTCAGACCTTGGTTTATGTGTGTGTAAAATTTGAAAGCTCTAGCCCAACTCCTTCATACCAAACTCGTCTGCACAAAGTACCCCACATCTAACGGGACAGACAGACAGACAGACGGACGGACAGACGGACGGACAGACGGACGGACAAGCTCAACCCTATATCCCCTCGTTTTCACGGGGGATAATAACTCAAAGCTAACACAGTTCTGAACTAAAAACTGAGAAAGTTCAGTATTTACAAAAAAAGTAGGCCATTACCCGAAAAATTAACATGTATATCAAGGTATAAGTAAATTACATAAATGCACAAATGCTTTTATTTATGGCGCATTGTTTAACTTTGTATTATACTATTTAAATCGAATGGTTCATGCCTGCAGTTTAATTCGGTCCCCCCGACCATGGTCCCACGTTTCGGTGATTTGCCCTTCATATGGTCCAAGTTGCGTTCTCTTCTGAATAACTTTTTTTGCAAAAACTCCATAAACTGAAAAAAATATATAGTTATCGTGCATTTTAATAACTCAATGTAACTGCGGACCCTAACAATGTTTATATTTATGCTTGTAGGCAAATGAACACTCGTTATTTTAATTTAAAATATGTAAAAAATATATAAAAAATTGACTTAACACAATTGACAACTAAACAGCAAGCAAAGAAGTTTACCATGTGAATGATCAGCAGTCATCTCAAGCATTTTGACAACCAGCTGGTGTGGTGTGGTTAATCGAGCCCTACTGGGTATGGCCTTATCTTTAATCCGAGAGTAGCCTCCATGCTTTACACAGCTACTTGTGTAACCAACTCCGCAATCTTCACACCCTGTGTACAGAACTCATCATTCATTACTGACATCTTATATCTTGTTAATCTGAGAGATAAGTCGCAACTAATACACTAAAAAAATGTTTAAATAAGTATAAACACTATAAAAGGAAACTTACAGAGTTCTTCGTCGAAAACCGACTGCTTTTTCACCATGATTTCAGTAGGTTTGTTACTTGGTAGAAGTGCCTGCCGAGCTCGTTCTTTATCAGCAAACCTATGACATGTCAAATTATCATGTATTACATTCATGCAATGAGTTTCTGAGACCATTCACTATAGTGAAATATCTTTGTTTTTATTCAAATAAAACTTAAGTGAGTGCTTGCAATGGAGTATTGTATCGAAGGGGTATTTGTATTTTTTAATAGATTATAACTTGACAAATAACTGATTTTTACACAACACAAAAAGATATGATAAAGTTTTTAAGTGTTTTATTAACAACCAGGTTGTTAATAAAACACTTAAAAACTTTATCATCTCTTTTTGTGTTGTGTAAAAATCAGTTATTTGTCAAGTTATAATTTATACGGCTTTAGCCTTTGCTGATTGTATCCTTACTGCTAGGATCCACAACAGGGAAATTATACCCAACATAGTTATTACAAAGGAAAACATTTTGCCTGGTAGAGCTTCACCATACATTATTATAATTTTTTAATAGATTTTAAGTATATTTTCTATGAAAAACCGCTATTTTTGGCCAATTTGACAACTACCGGTCGGGTGTTTTTGACCGAAATTGTCAAAAGGCACATCTACGGACCAAGAACTTTCATTTGAGCCTATAACCAAGTCTTTATGACCTTCCGTTCAAAAGTTCTGGCCCGTTCAAGCTCAAGTCTTGAAAAACCGATATTTTTGGCTATTTTGGCCAATTTGACAAGTTCCGGTCGGGTGTTTCATTTGAGCCTATAACCAAGTCTTTATGACCTTCCGTTCAAAAGTTCTAGCCCGTACAAAAAAAGTATGACGGACAGACGGTAGCGATTCCAGACAAATCCTAAAAGGTTATGCATTTATATAATATTTGATATAGATGGAAAGCCCTATTCATAACTAGAACAGAACTGTTTTTATTTTTGTGCTACGACCGATAATAAGGAACTTATGGGTATTTGAAACTGGAAATCCGATAAAATGTGTCTGACATGGGTCAAATATCACATGAAAATGTATATTTTTCATTATTGCAAGGAATTTATAAACTGAATAATTTTTAAAATGCAAATATTAAACTAGAGGCTAAAGGCCTTCGATCCCCCGTGAACTGTCAATAGTTATTTGACTTAGCATGGTCAGCATGGAATAAACATGGGCATCAGAGATGCAAAGCCCCAAGCCTATGCAATATATATCATTTATCAATACTATAAGCCAAATTAGAATAGAAGGTGGTTTTTTTTTTGTCCTTCTTACAACGTCTTTCCTACAACGTCTATCTCACCACGGCTTTCTCACAATATTTCACAAAAAGTTTTTCTCACAACGTTTTTTTTCACAACTACTTCCTCAACGTTGCAACGTCTATCTCACAACGTCTTTCTCACAAAGTCTCTCACAATGTCTTTCCCACAACGTCGTCTTTTCTGCCTTT
>LQRL01144682.1:4342-19116 GCA_001703475.1 Hydroides elegans | reverse complement strand
AGACCACCAAGGATTCGCCTCCCCTTCGGTGTGTGTACAGGACTCTCCGCCATAGTATATGTCTCTGTTAGCGTCGATAGCTCTGCTTGCATGACCTTGGTGATCTACAGAGGATTGCTGAGCATCTCCGAGAGATTCGATTTTAGTGGCTTTTTCTGAAAGAGTCGTTCTAATATTTGTTTAATGAAAATGATGTCTTAATATATATTGGAGCATTGTTGAGCTACTCCTATCGGTTCTAGTTTAGTTCAAACTTCTGTAAATGTCGATAAATAGGAATATTATTGGAAGGGTCCATATCAACATAGTTATTGACCCGAGGGAAGGAAAGGGTAATGCCCATGCCCGAAGGGTGTGGGCATTACTTTTTTCTATCCCGAGGGTCAATAAGTATGTTGTTTTGGACACTGCGGATTTGATTTATTTTATTTTTTATTTTATTTTTATGACAATTAATGCTGAAAATCGGTAATACTAATGGCCACCATTGCCGGGCAAAATCAAAAGTGATATTGCCTGGGTGATATTGTCCTGCATTTCGCTTCAACCACGTAAAAAATAGTTTTTTTCCTTGAATATTTTTGTGTCCAAGTAAAATGTGTGTAGCATGTTCTGTGTATTCATTTTCATGTTTTCAGGTATTTAATGTATTCATTTTCATTACTAAAATGTTAAATACATTTAGCAGATGTAAAAATGTTGCAAAACATAATCTACCAGAGATCCACTCAAATTTATCGAAGTATTCCGACAAGATGTAGAAGTCTGTTGGCATGGAGAGCATGGTGATTTCCTGAATGTGATGCCCAATGGCACGGTCGCAGATATGACACGTTCTTTGCAGACGTGCGAACGCAACACAGGTTCCATTTTGATGACAATGTCCAATGCATTTTTGGTAGCTAATTAAACCAAAGAAAGAGGGAGAGAGAGAAAAAACATATGTAATGTGTTTCATTGCCCAGGCGCGGATTCAGAAGTATTGAAGCATGGGGGCGCAACGGTATAAATTATCAGATTGAACAGGGGGCGCAATTTTGTTTTGTCTTACATATAAGGGCGAACAAGGAGGCGTGCGCCGGGTACGCCCCCTCTAAATCCGCGCCTGTTGCCAATGATTACTTTATACTAAAAAACTCCGATTAAACAACAGTTTGGAGCAGAGATCTACGATTATACAAATCAAGTGTTGATATATTATTGCAACAATTATATTGGTTTATCCCATCGCTCAACTCTTCTTAGCGCCCCCGGCTCCATTATTTCTAGCTCCGCGCCTGAGCTTTTTTGCATGGTTCTGGTCGTAATGTGTTTGTCAAAAATGTAGAATCTATAAATCTGAATATTTTTTAAAAGTTAAAAGCAAAAAGGGTGCAATTAAATATGTTGAAAACTGTGATAATCATATGTAAATAAACAAACATGACTTTAAACTAGTGAGCAATGTACTCTTTGAATAACAAATTCTAGAATACATTGAAATTCTTGCAATTTTAACATCATTATCAAGGCAAATTTTTGAATTTCAAAAGTGGTTTATTTGCAGGCTAAACACTGTGATTATATGACACATTTGTTAAATGTTAACTAGAAATGGAATAAAACAATCATGTAATTTATTCAAATATGACACTTTAAGATAACAATCCTTATAAATATAAAATAAAAAAGATAATATTATAATTCAATAATTATTATTAGCAACGCACAGAGATCACCGTTAAAAACTAGATTTGCTCTATTGCAGCGGCCCAACAGAAACTTTCAAATAAATATTATAGAGGAACTCTTGTTAGAAATTAAGTGCAGAGGAGTTTATTGTGCATTTTTGATACGATTACATAATAATACTGGATGCTTGATTAAAGACAAAATGAGATACCTTGGTATTTTCTGTCTTATGTGACATCTATGGTAAGCGAAAAATGAATTGATCTTTTTAACATTGATAGACAAATCCACGTCAGATAGCCTCTGAAACTGCTTTCAATCAGAATGACAAAAATATGCCTCAACTTCTATGAAAAAGAGGAGATATATAGTGCTAAACCATTCTTTTATATCCATTTTACGTCAACGTGGCATTTCATTTGATAAGGTGACGAGCATTTATCAAAATAGTTTATTTGAATTAAAGCTACACTATATTTTATATGATTATACTCTTTGCTCCTTAATTTAAAAAAATGGTTTCTTCTTATTGTATAGATCTGTAAAACTGTAAAAATTTAACATCGGTGTAACTAAATGAAACTATGTTATGTGTAGTCATCCCAACACATATATTGGAAAACATATGAATTTTATCGATGAGTTCTTTAATAACTATTTAACGCGAGGAACAGAATAAGCACTATTATTAGAAACTTTATTTTCAAGAAAATATGCTAACTGAATATTACATTTTGAGATTTTTTTAAAAAAATGCCATTGTATTTATCCATTTTTTACTTTGTATGCTCAAAGATAGTTATGATTATTCATTGTATTATCTATCTTTTAAGCTAAATATTGATTTCAAGCATTTTATGGGAAATATTTTTGAGTGTTCCTCTCTAATTCATCGAATATGATGTCCCTTTAGCTCATTATTTATATGTTGATGTTGTTATAAGTCTCTTTGATAAGCACAGAGCAGCTTTATCTCATTTTGCATCAAAAGTACTGAGATGAATGATTGATTCTATGACAATATGATGCATTTGCCAAAGCTTAGATTAGGGGAATCACGCAATATTTTGATGTCGAATGACTATATTTTTTCTAATATCTATGTTGCGGGAAATTTCATTGGACAGAATATATAATAACAAAAAATGTTATATAGCATTTCGCCTGCCTTTATATACCAACCTTGGTTTCAATATGATAAAAGTAGCATGAATAGGCGGACATGAAATCAAATGGGATTAAAGCATACAAAAATAACAGTCAGATAAACTAGTTTAAATAATAGACACAATTATGTCCAAATATCACATGGCTTGTGCGTTTTATATAGTGAAGATCAGTGGTGATATTTCTAATAATACACTGACATCACTGTCTGCAGTGTGTTATTTTCATGTTACGGCCATTGTTTGGTCTGGTTAATTTGGTCTATTTGATTTCTCAAACTAATGTAAAGCAACAATCACGTGTGTCATGATGAAAACAATAAACATGTGATACCGGCAAGTCCTTGCCGTTTGTTGCTAGAACTATGTAAAAACCCCAGTTAAAATTTTCATCAAATATAAACAGACGTGTTTGGTTATGAATCCCTGTAGAGGAATGTAGTCGACCGTAACGAAACTATTGAAATCAAGAACCTTGACCTGAACAGTTTTTAGAAATCA
This sequence comes from Hydroides elegans, assembly GCA_001703475.1. Lineage (NCBI taxonomy): Eukaryota > Metazoa > Annelida > Polychaeta > Sabellida > Serpulidae > Hydroides > Hydroides elegans. The sequence goes on along the minus strand of LQRL01144682.1, from coordinate 15,778 downwards.
CGTGTTTTTCTTGGAAAACAATTGAAAGGTCTGATTTTCATTGGTGATATTGGCATTGTTTAATAATTTGAATAGCATAAAATTAAAAGGAATATAGCCGATATAATTGTATTAAGAGGTTTGATCTTCTAACTCTGGCGATTAATCATACACAATATGATGGTTTAAAAAGTTGATTTTGCTTGCAAACTATGAGTATAATATTCTGTACATCAAAAGCCAATATTCAATGTCGACAATGATGTCAACTTTGACAATTTTAACATTTGTTTGCATTGTTCTCTAATTAATTATCAAACGAGTCGAAATTAAACGAGCCCTGCGATATATAAGATAACTAACTCTTTCTCGCCGATATGAAAAATATCGCGAGGTGAAGCCGAGAGATATTAGGGTGCGTGATAGTTAGGTCATGATTTCGGCTCGAAAGAGTTAGTTATCCTATATGTATTATAACAAAGCATGAAAGCGCCAATACCCTTTCTACGCACAGCAATACAGCAATACATATTTATCGCATGGCTGGTGCGTGTTATATAGTGAAGAACAGTGGTGATATAACAAATAACACACTGACATCACTTTCCGCAGTGTGTTATTTTCATGTAACGGCCACTGGCCACTGCTAGACCTATACATGATGACTATTCCTAAAACTAAAGAGCCCTGCGATATATAAGATAACTAACACTTTTCGCCTCGAGATATTTTCTATATCGGCTCGAAAGTGTTAGTTATCCTATACTTAATTCGGCTGGCAGTGTTTTGTGTTACCTTGCTGGCAAATAAAGTATATGAAGAGCACCCCACGAGTTTTTCCTCAAAAAACGTATTCCTTTTCAAAATTGATCTAGCTACAAATTTTCAAATAGTGTCTGCTACCTACAAAAACTAAAGGAACACATTTTCTAAACATTTGGTATTTTTTTACTTATTCTTTTAAAATTTGAATTTAATTTTCATTCATAAATATACTTAGGGACAAAAGTTCTGCACCATTACAAGTAAAAATTCATATAAAATCAAGTGGTGGATGGATTTTATTCAAATTTTCACACAAGATGAACTTATATGTCTGCAATGATCCCACAAAATATCTTGTTCTTGTCATAGATAACCTTGTTTTTAATAGACGTAATATTACACTACCCCACATTTTCAGATTTCTTGTTTCCAAACCTTAACTTACTCATGATTGAATGTAGCTTGTATGGGTACCCCATCGACGTAATCAGTCTTTTGGGTTGATACTGAGGTATACGAACCATCAATCTACTGGACGCAGGGGTAATGATATCGCTCTCCCGGTCTTCGGCAGACCCATTGTTGTGCGTAATTTTGGTACAATAGAAATCGCGAGTGGTCGCTAAACCTGGCATCGTTTCAGGTATTATTAAACCAGGACGCTCCGGTGTGATTTCAGGCCCATTTGAGCCGTAATATCTGTTTTCGGTTATTACGTACGGGACCAACGAAGGCTCTTTGTTGCCGAATATAATTTTCGTGCAAACGTCGAAAAACCGTTCTGGCGCTTACCCTCGGATTTTGCCGACCATAAATTGTTCCTGCTGTCTATAACACACTTCCAAACCTATTTTGAATGGGTGTGAGGCGAATTTTGCGATCCTGATTAGGTGTCGTTACTCGCGGTCTACCGGAATACGGAGGATCGCGGGTCAATCTGGTTTCTTCTAAACTTCTCACACGACGTTAAACTATTGTCCGATGGACGTTGAAATGCTTTGCAACAGCATTGTGTGAGGTTCCTCCCATAAACATGCCTATATCTCGTTCCCTTTCGAAGTATGGAAAACCCGTGGGACCTTTAATCTAAGGGCGCCCCCAGATGTTCTACTAAACTAAACCTTTCCCTTTGTTGTTATATACAGCGACATGTTTTTCGCCGCCATAGACAAAGTATATATGACAACAGGGCCCTGAATAGTATATATCACATTTGGTCGAGTATTAACACTTTGATAGAGAGTATGGACATATAAACATACTGTATGTTTTCATACACATAGTTAAATATACTTGCCAAATTTCAGAAAAATTGGCCCGAAATAATTTGATTTATTTAAAAAATAAAAATTGAATAAATGGTGCATCTTTTTTTGTCCTTAAGTATATATAGCTAGACGTGCTAGATCAATATATATTCAAATATTGTTGGTATATACTTCGATTTTCATTCTTCACAAAAGGTGTTCCTTTCACGATTCTAGCTGCCCAGATGAGCACTCTGAGGTCAGCTAGCTACAACAAAAGGAACACCTTTATTTAAAAAAAAATATTGTTCTTAATTCGAGTATTATTGCCCATTTCAATGTTTTAAGTGATTTTGGTTTCAAATAAACACGTTTTAACAATTGGGTCGTGGGGTGCCCTTCGTATATGATCCATAACTAATCATACAAAGTAATACAATCAAGCTACAGGCTTTTTCACTTATTAATAACTATATAACTGTATTCAACTGTATTCAATTTATATAAACAAAAAATGGTTATTATTCATGAGTAGATATTACGTCATTCAAGAACAACTTTTGATAAAAGCAAGATGACAAGTTATATAAAATACCTCGCTTATCTTTATGAATTATTAATTATAGAATCATTGCACGGTGAATGGTATCGGAAATGGATTGTGTTTATAGTGCCATGAAGCGAAAAATTTGTTTCCGAATTTAACCATCTTTATAACATCTTTTATGGGCCAATGAACTCATACAGTAAAAACCACTCCTAAGTAGACTATCGTAGGCAAAATCTTTCGCGTCAAAATTTGCGGTTATGCGTAGTGATTTTTTCGTTTATTCGGTTATCGGTTGTTCGGTTGTTCGGTTGTTCGTTTATTCGGTTGTTCGTTTATTCGGTTGTTCGTTTATTCGGTTATTCGTATAAAAATATGTTCAGTCTGTTATTGATAACATATTCGCGATTAAGATACTAATATTTTTGCGCAAGATTCTCATCTTGGTCGACACCTATTGTAATTTACATGATGATGTCTGCATAGTAAAGTGAACCACCTCCTAAAACCTATATGTACTCTCTTAAGCTCATTTTTTTCAACAGGCTTAGATACTTGATTCAAATTGATTATATAATATCTAATCTCCAATTAATTGCCAACGTGTCAGTTCATATCATTGAAATGTAGTAGACAGAAATACTTTACACTTAGTTCAGTCATTCTATTTAGCCAATATATTGGGGTTTGATATCATATTAAACGAGTGGCTTCTCAAATGCCTACAGGTGGTGAGTTTTGAATTGTGAAAAAAGGACATATTGAATTCATTATTGCTGTGATTTTGAATACATTTTATACATAATCTCACAAGCGAGATTGGGTCGCAGTTTTTCGCAGTTCAAATGATAGTCGAGGCATTATGAGAAAATGATTAATGACCGCATGCTTTCCTATTTATACCCTTCATATCGTTTATTCGGTTGTTCGGTTGTTCGGTTGTTCGTTTATTCGGTTGTTCGGTTGTTCGGTTGTTCGTTTATGCGTAGCAAATTTTTCGTTTATTCGTGTTCGTTTATTCGGTTATTCGTGTTCGTTTATTCGGTTGTTCGTGTCAGCTGTCTACTTAGGAGTGGTTTTGACTGTATGTTTGATGTTCTATCGTGGTTCTCAACATCTTTCTCTGGTTAGGAAATTGTTAATCGTGATTATATTGCATTTAAGGCCATATACATTTAAGTTTTGAAAATAAACTATATTCGTGCTTTCCGATGTACTCCGTATAGAAAACAAAACCTTGCATTTTGAACAGCTTAATTTAGCTGTTTTTGAGTTTTCGATACGGAAAGCATGGAAAGACACAATAGACTTATTTTAACGCAAATTAATAATAGATGCATACACAATCACACACATTTTACAGATTCTTAAACCAGTCATTCACAATGTTTCATTGATGTATAGCGTGCCGTTTGAAGCGATGTGTATTTGTCTCCAATTTGCTCTATGATTGTTTTAATAAGAACTGATCATTTACATTCAATGTATTTTTTTGTCAATAATTGAAAAATCTAGTAACTATTGGTTTTTAATTAAGTCAACAAATAAAGATATTCCTTCGGAGAAAATGCTCAGAAATCTTCAAATGTGGCCAGACCCTTATTGCATAAAACTGTTATCAATTCCAAATCGCTTATAGAACTACCTTTTATCTTAAGGCCTTATCCACACGGGGAGATTTTCAAACGTTTTTGCCTGACATGACTTTTGCAATGTATTCATAATGTTATGTATACAAACTCTAAACAACTCAATTAGTTTAGACCAGTTTTTCATGGTGTAATAAGGTTTATGTCATTAAAATTGAATAAGAGAAATAAGAAATATAGCTTACGTGCTTTGTAAGTTTATATGCTAGGGTTTTGTTCCCCCATAAGAAACACCAAAATATTATGATCATTTTTAACAAACAGATTTGAAACAAAGTAATGGTATGAAGTTGTTTAAAGGATGATTAAGTATTTTTGGTAAGTGAAGCTATATTTAAAAAAAAACATTTCTTTACATACATGTATATATGTTTTTTTAATATCGTGTATTTTGCAGTACAAAATCATTTCTAAAATGTATGCTTGATTATTGTGGAGGTATATGTGAAATTCATACAATTGTATGTGTAAAAATAATCTTTAAAATAAAGAACGGTTCTAATGGTGTTGCACGCACTAATTATTCAAAGATAAGAGTAATATATTAATAGCAGATAACATTCGGTATATCATATTTCATGTTAACATTCAGCATCATTATAAATCGATATGAGAACTAGTGTCAAAATCAATATGATTTTACTTGATGGCGTAGACTCTACTTCTGATAACACGTTCACGGCTAAGATAAGAACTGAGGGAGAAGGTGAATCATATACATTTTTATCCTGATGACAATAAAATGCGTGATTATACCATCATTTGTATTATAACATGTATAAACTATTATTTTTTTGCGTAAGAAATTCTCAAAAAATTGGCTTTTGTCGATAAAAAAAAACATATTTTTTATAATGAACAATCTATAAACAATCTATAAGACCATTCGTACATGTTTCCAAAGTGAATTAGATGAAATAGTTTTCTCGTATAATAGTGATCAATCTACTTTGTAGTTTAGGCGAAATTATATGTGTTTAATGTGTCTTTATGTCTGAGACAATAATCAAACTTTGTGACTCGAAACTTAATGTTACCTCAAATGCTGGCTACCACTACCCATGGGTATTTATCCTTGAAAATTGTATTTTACCATATATTTTAATTTGCACTTAAATCTCGCTTTAAAACAATCTATTTGCTAGCTTCGGCATTTTGGACATCAGTTTCGTTAGGTTGGTGTACTTCGTTAATTATTGTTTTGCAATAAAATATTGATATGTATTTATCAGAATATAAACAACAACACATTATATCCTTTTCATTTCTCTTTTTTAATTTCATGCAGTTTTGTTTGTTGTTCTTCTTAACAAAATCTTAGAAAAAAACATGGCGCTTCCAACATCCTTAACATTCAAGCAATAACCATTCTTTATGTTTTTGAAATACAAAAATATGCGCCAATATCTAATGTTACACACATAATTTCTCGAAACATTTTACACATCATCTAAAAATTTGTGCTGGTGAGTGAAAATAATACATAAATATCATTATAAAAAGTAGACACTTAATCACACAATAATATTAAACAAATTGCATTGCATTTGTCAAAAAGCTTTTGCTTTGAAAATAGCCTCGGATTCTCCTATTCCTCCCAGAGGTTTCAAATAGACCTTATTCAGGAGCCTGAATTCCAAGCATTTTTCCACGCTTATGTTGAAATTGAACAAACTCTTGCTAACCGCGTTGCCTTCGTCGGCCATCTCTTAAAATCCGTCAACAAACCCCTTGCCTACTCACGCGACGATGTTCGCTTTATCCCAACGTTCGTGCACAACTATCTGCGCAAAGACGGTGTATTGCTGATGCGCTTAATTGCAACCAACTCTGATGACGTAGTGGTGGCTGAATTATTAAATGCCATGTGGTTAAGGTATTGCCAGATGCGGACGGATACCGGCGTCGACGACGGGACCCAGTGTCGTGTCGGCACCAACAACGGCAATGGGACCGGAGCCCGATAATAAGAACTTTAATAAGGTGTTTTATGAGCGATATAAGCCATAGTACCGTATCTTTTTAAATCGTAATGTAGCGTGTTGGTTATTACCTTTGTTTACATGTTGAATGGAAATCAGGCATACATTAAAACAAAGAGTGCATTATTCGTGTATGATATTTTTCATATAGCCAGTTGCAGTCGAGGGTGTTAGCACCAAGCCGCGCTTTGGCTTTAACCAAAACATGTTTTCATCAGTTATTCTAAAGTCATGCACGTCTACTGATCACCCGTTTATGGTACCTGGAACGAAAATAAAGCAGCGCTTAAGCATGACTCAAGCGCTGCTTGGGGCTAACACCGTATAACGCAACCTGACAATATTTTGCTTCTAAAGTACCTGATACATATATGATAACCTTCTTTGATATTTCTATGGTTGAACGATTTATCATATAATGTATATGTTTATTTTCAATCATTGCTCGTTAAAGCATATCCTAGAAATTGCATTTATTAATTTCAAAAACGAGTAATCAATGTAAACGAATAAACGTTGTTATGTAATGTACATGTATATGTTTTCATCTTTCAAGGTTTATTGCTATTTGTGAAAAACTATGTATATTTATTATCTGCAATCTTTTCGTTTACGAAAATATGCAGGTATTGCGATCACTCGATGTTTTAGGGAAAACTCCACAACCCTTCCCGTGATCCCTTTTTCGATGTGTTAAAGGTAAAAAAAAACCGTGAAATACATATGATAATATAAAATACATGTCAGACATGGAGCATAGGTAGTTTAGAACACGATTTACTATATTATATAAGTATTATTTATCAAAAAACAAAGCAAAAACTCTTGCTGTGAAAGGCCTTTTTAATCGCCTCACTGAAAAACACTGTAGTTACGTCACTGACGTCATACGATCAATAACTGGACAGGCTATAAACGCACTGTGACACATAATCAATACTCAAAGCATGAGATACCTCAAATCATGTAACTATCTTTTGAATAGTTAAGGACTACATCCTTGGTATGATGTATTTGATTTAATTTCAAACTATTGCGCACTTGGATAAGGGTTAGAACTAATAAAGTAGCAATGTACCCTATTATGTATACAAACATTTTCCAGATTAGTTGAAATATTAAACATAAAATAATTTGACTCTATGTAGAATTTTCCTTTTTTGAAATAAAGGGTAGCTTATTGAAAAGAGTATATATATATATAACGATTCATATGTATAAGAGAAAAAGATTGTAGATAGTTGTGCTCTAAATGAGCACCTTCCATCTAGTTTCTATTTTGTATATAATATGAATTCTAATATGTATGATAATTGGCATCTAAATGCGATTATGATTAAATATATTGTGTTTCAGTGAAATATGATTGATTTATTTACAAAATATAACTGTTTAAGTAGTATTGTATCTAATGTACATCAATGTATGAGTACTCCGTAGCGTAAGTTTTCCATCTGAAAGATTAAATGGAAGATTTACATGATGTTGACATGAAGTTGAGTTAGGCGCTCGTATACCTCAGATAATTCGGTTTTCACATTTCACATTAAAGTGTTCTCAAATCGCACTATATGCCACTTAATACAATCATAGTGATCTCCATAATTATGATTATGTATGATGCATTGACATGAACTCAGATTACAGGGCCATTTGTAATTTAAGTGCTTCCGATTTGGAATTTTCCAGCAATGTTTTTTTTTCAAGAAATCCAATATGTTTCTTATAGAATAAATTAAGTTTATTTAGGCGATTCGGTACAACCGATCTTGTCTAGTCACCGATTTGTTTTATTATTTATATTAATATTAGTTACATGTTTCCAAAATGAATTAGAGGAAACGGTTTCGTTTAATAATAGTGATCAATTTACCGTGTAGTTTAGGCGTAATTATATGTGATTTATGCGTTTTTATGTCTGAGACAAAAATCAAACTTTGTGAATCGAAACTCAATTAAACTCAATGAAATCTCAAATGCTGACTACCATTACCCATGGGTATTTATCCTTGAACATTGTATTTTACCATATATTCTAATGTGCACTTAAATCGCTCCTATTTGAAAGCGTTAACATTTTGACCATCAATTTCGTTAGGTGAATTCGTTAGGTTGGTGTGCTTCTTTAATTATTGCTTTGTAATAATATTTAGATAGGTAAATAACACAAGTGAAAACAACATATTTTCATTTCTTTATTTTGCTTTCATGCATTTTTGTTTGTTGTTCTTCATCACAAAACCTAAGAAAAAAAATGGCGCTTCCAACTTCTGTAACATTCAAACAATAACCATTCTTTATATTTTGGAAAAGAAATATGCGCCAAAATATTTTTTTACCTACAAAATTCATCGAAACATTGACACATCATCTAAGAGTTAATGCTGATGAGTGAAAATAATACATAAATATTATTATAAAAAGTAAACACTTAATCACACAATAATATTAAACAGATTGCATTGCATTTGTCAAAAAGCTTTTGCTTTGAAATAGCCTCAGTTTCTCATCTTCCTCTCAGAGGTATCAAACGGATGTTGATGTGGACATTTGAATCTAGGGGATCTTTATGGCAAAATCAAAAAGCGAACAAATTTCGGATCGCTTTAAAACTAATAAACGATGGGTCCTGATGACGAAATTTGAAGCTTTTCGCAGCATCAAGCACAACTTAACTCAGAGCTAACAATGTTAACAAATTAACACAACTAAATGCAAATATAAAATGAAATTCAACAAAACAATGACGATTATGAAAATATGATTTTGGAGATTAATATCACTCAACACTTTTCCGAAATATGTATTTCTATTTTTTGAGCACCTTCAGATAGGTTAAAAGTTGAGGTGTTGATACAATTAAATAATTATTTATGAATGATATATTAAATAAAAATTTGATGAGGAGAGGATGAGGAGAGATTTCTGGGAATGATGCAAGGTAACGAAGCAGTGCAAAAACAATAAATTTATAAAAAGATATTTACATATATATGACAGTAACTAAACGACCAACCACCATTAAATTAAACCACCTTACAAGTGTAAAGCAAAACAACGGGAATACCATAACAGTAAACAAAATAATTAATAATTGAAACTGAGTTTTAGTGTTGTAATATGTGAACATAAGTTTATGACAAATTATCAGGATGAGTAGGTCTAACTTAATTTCGATTGGAGGTCTACAGAATGTCGGACGGTGTATGCCGATTCAGACTCGGTTTTTCTTAGGCAAAGGTGTTTGGCGGCTTTATCCAACCTGTAACCAAAACGAAAAATACGTCGTATAAACAATCAGTGGTATATATCAAATAGAGTAATATCGAATTTGTTAACAATCAATACAAAATAATCAAATCCTATTTAGATGTAAATTTCGAGTGTTGAAGAAGTTAAAGCTAATTAAGGTTCATTATTATGTTTTCGAACTTTTTAGTTCAATAAAATTAAGGAATAAGGCTGTAAATGATGTTCGGACTGCCAAGCCTTTTGGTCTTACTTCATATGATAGGGAAACTATCAACGCGCGTATGGCCGCAATCACACAAAAGTAAAACTACCTCGAAATAGCAATTACGTGCTAAAACTTACAGCTTTGTAGAAATTTATCAATTCTCTTATGCGAAAACGTACAAAAAAGTGTTCACTCGCGTGAAGGTGACCAAAAGTGTCTGGCCACATTAGAAGCTTTTCTAGCGTCTCCACTAACATAACATGTCTTCCAATGTATTCTTTGGTGGAATACCAAAAAAATGCGACTTCTTTTTCAAACACAACGAGCGTTTTGGTAGATTAAGGTTAAGTTGTCTTTAAAAAATCATTGGAAGACAGGGCTTGTTGGTAAACAATGTACAAAAAAATACTTTCAAAGTAGGCAACTACACATCTTATTTTTCCGAAACAAGGTAAACAATTAATACTCACGGATGGAAGGGCGGGTAAATGCGGCGGCAGCGATTATGACGAGCACTTCTCGAGGGCGCTCTTGAATTCATCGAAGGAGACAACACCGTCGGCGTCTTTATCCATTTCTTTGATCATTCCCTACAATTTATAAAAATAAATGCAATTAATATGCAAATGCAATCAGGAGATTGTTGCACAGAGCGAAATAATATAAAACAAGACACCTATGCTCCTACATGTAGTTCATAAAAATCTGATTTGTATTCTGTCACGCTTCAGAGAATCTTTCTTGAATTTGTTAAGTGGTTTGAGGAATAAACCATTATAATTAAAGGGCTTGATAAGAAATTGAACAAAAGCGTTATATACTTATTTTCGTAGATGATAAGAATAAAGTAAAATCGCAAATTATTGTACATAAGGCACTGCCAAATATGATTGGGAGTCTTTTGATGATATAGTGTGAAGTAAGGGGGTTATCTTAACAACCAAGGTCTCTCAACCGTAACATAAATAATAAGCATCATGAAAAATAAAACATGAATAATATATACATGTTCAGGTTTGACGTATATGGTCCATTTTGAGCTTGTGCTTAATCTCAAATACTCGACTAAATAGTTGTACATATTCATTCAAAATACAAATCTTAACGATGATATCTAAAAACAAACCGGAATGTTTCGCATTAATTCATAAAAAATACAACACATCTAAGATTCATCTCAGCGATGCTATCTTAATATTTTTGATACGATGCATTGTAATATGATGAAAACTATACACACATGCGCAATGTTGCGCATAAAAACACAGGGCATGATATTTAGGGTAATTGGACTCGGCGGCAATCTGTGTATCTATGTATGTTTTTTTCTTCTTATTTCGACCCGTAACAGTTTCACATCTGAAATTACATCTGCATATAAAGCCCCGATGGCAAGATAGTATATGTAGTAATTGTATGCTTCGTTTTGAGTTATGCGTCTGTCGGGACTACTTTTGACCTCGAATTCGCGCGGAAAGAATGTTATTCACAACGAGGCTAGACAACGTTCAGGCAAAAAATGATAAGAAAAAAGTCCGCTATTAAAAGGACGGATTACGAACTTCAAATAATGAATTTAAATATCTTAATGAATATGCATTATTTTCTTGGCACCTTTTTGGCCATAAAGGGTAATAGTTCATTTATAATTTATATATTTTTTTCTTTGCTGCGTAAATGAACTGCGATACGCTTGATATTGTTGAAGTGCTAAAATAACAAGCAAATCTTTGTCAAGGGCTATAACAATTTGATAACCGTTTCATATATTATATATATTTTTTTACATTGGTGTACATTTGTTCTGATG
>LQRL01144680.1:16155-26612 GCA_001703475.1 Hydroides elegans | reverse complement strand
GGCACAGATGATAAGTGCTGGCGCAGATGGTGAATGCTGGAATAAATGAGGAATGCTAGCATCGATGTCGAATGCCATCCACAGTTCAAGGGCCGTGTTCACAATCATTCCGCGTGTTCCATGTTGAATAACTTCACATGTCGGTACAAATATATCCGATATCGATGAACGCAATTCACCTTTTTCTGACTTATATCATTTCCGATTTTACCATATCATTACCCAGTACACATATATCATTATCCGGTACACACAGATCATTATCCGGTACACACATATTATCTTCTCTGAACACTCCTTGTAAGGCTAGGTGTCAATCAAATCAGTATATTGTCACTATAAATTAAGTAGGCTATTTGACGTTAGTTCCTGATCCGGGCCAAACAAACTGAAAGTTTCTGACCATCTTCCCGATATGGCCCTACTTTCCTTTCTTCGGGTACCCAATTGTTCCATGGGTAACTAAATCACACGTCGCACATGACACAATTGTGATTGTACATAGCACACTACCAACCGCAAATACTGTCTACATTTATAGAGTTTATATGAAAATTCACGCGGAATGCGAACATTTGAAGACTCCAAACTATCGATGTAAGGTGTTCACTGTTGTTCACTGTGGTGTTCCTGTAAAAGAAGGCATAGCCCTTATAAGCAAGGATGACATCATTGTTCCATATATAATTTTTATTTTCATATTTAATTTAGTTGTGTATGCTTGTGTATGCATGTTTTTGTATGCTTTTTTGTATGTATTTGTAATGCTTATGTGGTGCTGGAGCAATAACTAAATTCTTTCAAAAGAGATTGAAACATGTACGCATACCGTGCATATATATGTCTTAAATTGTACAATATGGACAGCATGCATATGTCGAGAACGTTCCTGTTCCGAAACAAATGGCAAATTACAACCACAATTAACTGGACTAGGTCTTTTACCATCACGCCATGGGACTAACTTAGGGGACTGGATCGTCTCTGTGACTTCCTCCCTCCACTTTGGAGAAGAGGAAGGACCAGGGGCACAAACAGGGGTAGTCCTGTTGTAAGATCCGCATAATACTGTGGATATTTTATCCGTAGAACCGGTTCATACAATAGGATTTCGTTGGGTTGCAGCCACACGTGTGCGTTTCCGGGTTGCATTCTTCTTTGCAGAATCAGACGAGGCCTGAGAAAAGAAACCACTTGGGACCTGAGACACAATGCTTGCATAGGATTTCGCTGGCATCTTTGATTCGTTAGACGAATGGGCTATCTTCCCAATGATATCGAAGGTTATCCAAATCTACTCCATCGATCACAAGAGTTTTTGAACCGGTTGAGGACAGTGCATCCCCCGATCACACAATATGGTCAACTTTGATGGCACTAGACAACGAGGTGCTCCAAAATGTGGACAACCTACTTCGCCAAGCGACATCAAAGAGGGTACTGTTGACGTGTTTGAGGTCTAACCAGGGAGGTAGACTGATCTTTTTCGCCGGCAACCGATGGAATACAAATAGGAGGGGGCTTCGATGTTACTACAGCGGAGGCCTCTTTTGGGTACTCCTCACCCGCCGTAGACCCTAAAATGTACGGAAAAAGATACGCTCATGAGGTTCCATGGAACGCAGCCTCCTCCTGCATGCCTGTATAGGGTGGTTCAATTTAATATGATCGAGAACAGACTCAGAACAATCAAAGATCATTCTAAGCCGCTCTGGGAACATAACCTGCATTGATACCATGTAATGGACATGATTATACGCAACACTTCTACGCAATCTCAATCGTATGTCAGTGGTGCTTGACACGAAATGGAACGCATTTCGTGCTTCATGGCGGATGACGTCACTGACGTATGTCATGTGACATGGCAACGGTGCATCTGATTGGTCAATAATACTCTGTATTGCGCATGTCTAAAATTTTCGAAACATAAAAGTGCAAACCGGAAAACGTTATGTTTCGGTTGGTGTAACACAAAAACAATCCTTTCAAATAAATTTACTTTGAATTAATGTTCACCTTCATCGTATTTATTCAAGGAAATAGTTGGCATTATGAGCTACTACCGGTGTAGGCAAAATAATTTCCAATTTAAAAAAAAACAAGATAAATTCTATACGCTATTTAACAGGGAGGTTGGCGTTTTCTAGAGGATATTCGTAGCTCCACTGCCTTTTCTGGTTCTGGAGGAGTCAGAAGTAAACATGCAACGTTTTTGTTTTGTTTTATACTCCCTGATACAAGTTTCTACCCAAGTATCGTGTGTGAAACATGGTTTTATCTGGTTATGATGTACAATTTTCGATGTACAACGTGATCTTCTTTGAATCCTGTACACCACATCAGACAAAAGCTCAACAACGAAAAAGGGACCTATCAAGAATGGTAATAATTTTGGACATTGCCCTTTTCTTAAATACCGGTCGCCGATACCAAACAAGATATTTTACAGAATATTGATGTGATCCAGGTAACTTCGCTGTTGGTACTCCACAGCTTTTTAGGCATTGCTATTTCATGCGAATTTCTTAACATTTCTGGGCACTGACATATTCTGGCCCCTGAAATGCTTTGTCGTTGGGGGTTTCAAGTGTGAATGCTTCCACTGGGAGTCTAATCTCACATCCAAACATCATTTTGTTTGGTGTAAACCCAGTACTCTCGTGGCGACAAGCTCGATACGCCATCATCAGAAATGGAAGAATTTCGTCCCAATCAAACATATGTTCAGTCAATGCTGTGGCCAACATATTCTGACCAGTGTGATTAAATCGTTTGCATACTCCGTCACTCTGTGGTCTTCGTACGACAGTCGTCGATCGTTCGACGCTAAAAATTCGACACAGACTTTGAATGATGTCGGATACAAAATTTGTACCACAAGTGTAGTGTAATTCTGACATACAGCCGAATCTAGTAAGCCATTCAGAGGCTAAGACTCGGGCAATAGTCTCTGCTTCCTGATCTTTTAGTGGATAGGCTTCTACCCACCTTGTAAAGTAATCAGTCACTACCAATACATATCGATTATATTAGTTAGTTTCTGTCAAAGGGCCCATGACATCAGCGGCAACTCTTTCAAATGGTACATCAACAATATACTTTTGAAGCGGGGCATAAAAGGCTTTTGGGGACATTTATTTCTTTAGCAGCTCATGCATGTTTTAACATACGATAAATCGATTCTCTCATTTTTTGCCAGAAAAAACTTTGTTTGTAACTTTGACTATATATTTGCCACACCTAAATGACCACCAACTAAAAAAAACATGGTAATACATTCGTATATAATACAATATTTTAGACAATGATAACACAAAAGTAATTTGATGTGAATTAATGCAATACTGTACACTTTCATTTACAAAAGATGTGTGAGTCGACCATTTAGATTCAAAATCGATCACTTTTGAAAATTGTCTATCACTCGGGATTCTAAGATAAATTTCTCTTTTGAGGTTTTTCAATGAGAAAGTATATTTACCACTTCTTACTTTAAGTAAGCATTGCTTTACAATAAGATTTTTTATTGATTTATCATCTACCCCAAATAAAAATTTGGTCGGGCATATATTTTGACCAAAATTTGGTCAGGGTCAAAATTAGTGACGATAATCTGTATTTTATCTTTTGTCCAGGGACATTCAATTAAAGCATGTTTAATATCGTCGATTTTGTTGTCTAGGCAGAGTGTACAGTTGGGATTTTGGATAATTTTCCATTTGTGTAGGCTTGAGTTAGTATTAATTATTCTATGCATAAGTTTGAACGGAAATACTAAAAGTCTTGTCTCATGCGTGGATAGTTTTGCGTGTTATATTTTATCCTCATTGAGTAAGTTGTCGCTATGCCAGTGACGTAATGAACTAGGTTCGGAGTATTTTGAATTTATTAAAATGTTATAATAAACCTTGCATTTCGCCTTCCTTATGTCAATCTTTTAGTCTTCTTCTATTGTTTTTAAACATGTGTTCTCAAAAATTATTTGGGGTCTTTGTGTCAGGCTCATTTCAGGCTCAAGTTTTTTATGTTACTTAATATCCCAATAAACAGCATGAAGCTGTTTGAAACATTGTATTTATGGCATATTTCATTGTATGAAAGAAAACATCCATATTGATTACATAAATCTTGTATGAAAATTATACCTTTTGAAATCCAATATTTAGAGAGAACTGGTTTGTTTCCTACTCTGATGTCCTTATTGTTCCATATGGTATCAATTTTATTTTTGTTTTCAAAAACTATTTCTGCATATTTTAAGGTGGTTCTATAGAAAGTTGGAATATCAAGTACCTTGCAATCGTAGTTACACCTTGATAGTAATAAAAGTCCTCCATATTTATTAAAACAAATATTTGCAATGTTGTTCAAGTCATTGGCATCGGCCAATCTAGCTAACCATCCAAGTCTAAATGACATATTCATTTTCTCAATATCTATTGATTTAAGACCGCTTTTTTCGAACGTGCCAATTAGAGTTGAATGTTTAACCTTTGCTGGCTTATAGCCCCATACATATACGCATCTTGTGCTTGTTTTGAATGTTCTTTTGTCTCGTCCATGGTCATACTATAAACCAAATTTGATATTCCATGTGCTTTACTTATCAGTATTTTCCCAATAAGGGATAAGTTTCTTGTAGACCACAACCAAACTTTTTTTTTCATTTGTTCTATCTTGTTATCAAAATTTGATCTATTGGATTCAGCAAGGTTCCTTCCAGTTTCTATTTTGATTTTTTGTTTCGTTCGCCATGACCCTAACCAGGTTAAGCATATTTTGTCTATGTTTAGGCCTAAGCCAGAATATTTTGAAAACACTTGAATGGTACAAAGAAGCGCTGCTATGGAATCTCAATTTCTTAAAACAAGTTGTGTCATCGGCGGATTGAAGAATTGTATGTTTATGATTTATGATTTAAATGATTTAAAAGTTACCTCCAAACCGAGGGAATAATAATCTGGTAGGTGGTTTGTTTGAGTTGTGAGTCAATATTCTTTCGAAACAAAATGTTTTCATGTATAAAAAGATTTTTTCCATGATGCAAAAAAAGATTTAATATCTTCTCCTGCTTCTAAAACTTCTTTTCATACGGGTTTAACACAAGTTTTCAACCATTTAAGAACCTCTTTCAAAACGAAATCCTCTTATTGTGCTTTTTGTATTGACTCCGACGTCCACAGGAATGGAAACTCTGCGTTTGTGTTCAATGTTGTGGACTTTCCGTTTGTCTCGGAACCTAATTCATCCCCTTCTAAGACTAGGTCTAAGGATGTATCATCACATGATATTTCGTGAAGTGTTTCGTCTTGTAAAGTCCTTAAAGGGCAAGGATTTTCGTGAAATTTCTCGAAAGCTGGATCAGAGCAAGATTGATTAATTACATATGCATTTCTTGCCGCCACAAAGTATGCGACTTAAAGAATCAGCATTACCATTACTGCGACCTAGTCTTGAGATTATTTCGAAGTCATATTCGGACAAGGCGTCGATCCAACGTGCCAGTTGACCATTAGGATTCTTGAAAGAGATCAAGTATTTCAATGAGGCAGGATCAGTTCGTACCATAAAGTTATTACCCTGAGGTAGCATCTAAAATGATCACCATGATACACAACGGCTAGTAGTTCCTGTCTACTCACACAATAATTTCGCTTCGCCTGACTAAGAGCTTTAGAAGAATAAGCAATGACACGAAGTTTGCCATCTTGCAATTGTTGTAATACTCCTCCCATACCCTTCCGCCGATCTGTCGGTATCAAGGTAATAAATACCTTCTTCATTTGGTAAAGCAAATATATTGGAGCGGTAGTGAGCTTCTTTTTCAAAATGCTGAATGCTAACTCACATTTCTCGCTCCATGTAAACTCAGGCAGAGGATTAGGTTTGTCTAAAAATCGATTCAACGGAAATGCAATCTTAGCATAATTTTCCACAAACTTATAACGATAATAGTTTGTACGTCCGAGAAACTGTCTTACACCCTGAATACTTGTCGGTCTAGGAAAGTCCCGCACAGTTTTTATTTTCTCCGGATCAGTATGGACTCCATTAGCACTGATCTTATACCCAAGGTACAAAATTTCTCTTTTGAAAAGATGGTACTTTTTGGGTTTGAGTTTCAGACCTGCGCTTCGAAGACGGATGAATATCATCTTCAATCTCTCCAATACGGTGACGACAGATGCCCCGAAAACAAGAATATCGTCTAAATATACCATGCAGATAGACCCGTGTAGTTTGTGTAAAACCTTCTCAATTAGTCGTTTAAATGTTGCAGGTGCATTAGTTAAACACAAACCCATTATATTCCACGAATATAAACCGCTTCTCGTGCAAAAAGCAGTCTTATCATTGGAATCGGGATGCTTAGGAACCTATACTATAGATGATAACCTGATACTAAGTCTAAAGAACAAAATTATTTAGCACCAGACAATGCAACAATAGATTCGTTGAAATGAGGTATGGGATGAGCGTCTTAAATAGTGACATAGTTTAGTGTACGGTAGTCACAGCACATTCGCATGGATCCATCTTTCTTGGTTACGCATAAAATTGGACTTGACCATGCACTATCTGATACAGAAATCATTCTAGCTTTGAGCAAAAGCTGTACTTGACGTTCAACTTCCTCACTTTGCTCGGGGGCAACGGTCTTGGCCTTTGTTTGATAGGTGATTCAGATTTAGTAGCAATCTTATATTCTATCAGAGACGTTCGACCCAAATCGTGGTCTCTTTTTGATAAGACACCTTCGTACTCTATCAACTTAGCTTTAACCTGGTTTTGTTCATTAAAGGTCAAATGTTCACAGGCATCTACAAAAACTTAGTGTAAATGCTCTGGGATTTCTAACAATCTAACATGTCTTCATCGTCCGAAAACAGTAAATCAGGAATCGGTCCCTCATTATCACTACCCTCTACTTGGACTCATTTTTGTCCATGTGGGTTGTTTGGTGTTTAAAGAAGGGCTAGGGCACTCTCTTCAATAATGCCCGATTCCTCTGCAGTTAAAATATTTAATGCTTCTTGCTCTCTTGACGGTTTTTTTTTGTTGGTAAACCCTTTAGATTTCAACTGGTTAACCATTTCAACCAATAAGTCATCATCTTCTTCCTCACTGATAATGTGTAGACCCATTTCCAGCCCCAAACCGGTGATCCATAAGAGCAATCAAACCCATAAACGACATGTTTGAAAGCTGTGTTTCTATTGAAACTATGAACAAGTTTGCTAAATCATGCATCGCAATCAAAAGATTGTACAACTTTTCTTCTTCGGACCAATTATTTATTATGACTGCATTTGTAAACAAACGCTTAAATACTGCTATTCGTAAGATTGACCTAAAAAAGTAAGGGGTTTGATTTTGTGGTGGCAACGATAACTACCAGAATTTCAATTTGCTATCCTACTTCTCGATGAGCTTTTGAACATGTCCTCCCTCCCGTAATGGAAAGGAGGATACTGCCTAAAGTTAAGAATCATCCAAAACATTGGACATAGGCATTTCTTTTGATTAAAATGGACAATTCCTTCTATCTACATCTAAGGCATGGCAGATGTTAGAGAGTTCATTTTTTTTTTCGGACGCCTTGTTGTTTGAACGGGAGCCTTTGGAGGAGCTCTCTATTTTCGTCATTAACTTAGAGAGAAAATCTGGACAGTTTCCTTCTAAGTACTTAGTTTCTTCTCCAGACATTTCCATATCTGGTTTACTATTAATTCCCGTTTTAGAACATTTGTCCTTGCGATAATTGGGGATTTTATCTGATTTTTTCCTAAAATCCACCCCCATTGGTTATAATTAAGGCGGACTTTCATTTGAACTTTTGGGCGAGTTTTGGGGAGTTTCTTCGTGCTTACCATCAATGGTCATTGTACTCATTGTTTTATTATTTTGTGGGGAAGGCACGAATCTCGATCTGAGATTAATACCTACTTCCGTTCTACTCATTTATTTGTTTTAACAGTTAAGAAAAATATAAAGTTAACTTAATTGATGTAAAATGTATCAAAACAACCGCGCTGCCACCAAATGTAACAAACTGTTATGTATGTTTGCAGGTACGAGTTTGTTCATCGTGAGTGTCTATCCCGCCAACCCCTGTGGCCTTCCGACACAACTTAGAAAGAGAAAAAGACAGACAAGATTCAAGACTCAACTGACTTTATTTCCGAACTGCTCGACCTTTTTATACTCCAAGACTGACACGAAACCATGGCAACGTCGACGCGTTACGTGAACGCAGCGACGTTCCCATAGCATGTGCCCAGACAGGTGTCTTGCACGAGTGTAATATACAAGTGCAATAACAACGATTATATAAAATTATAAGGCACATCTCAACCATGTTCTCACAAATATATGGTCTCAAATGAAACACAGGCAACATAAAATGCAAAAATGTAGAAACAATCAATAATGCAAACGTAAGGACACACTTCATAAATTTCAGCTGTTTAACTCGGTGCAGCTCTGTTGAAAAATGTATATAACAAATATTCTAGGTCGGCCAAAATTGGTCTAGATGTCGTATGTTTTTATTCCAAAATGATTTACTAATAAGGTAATACTACGTTGAATCCCTTAACATAGGAAACAGACAGATTGGAATAAGACTTCATATCTCAAAGAAGCACCATATTTTAGTTCTGTATTTGAGCTGTATATTAAAATGGACAGATTGAGTATAACATCATAAAAACAGGTTAGAGAGATTATTTGTTTAAAACCAAGAATCTAAAATTGTTAACATAAGTGCTTAAGCCTTATGTATGCAAATGATGCATCTCAAGTCGTGGTATCAAATTTGGCGAAACAATTAACTCAAAGTACATACTGTGTTATAAATAGAAAAATGTAAGAAATAAAATTTGAAAGGTATAGAATCTGCGTTGTTTTTTTTTTAATTTCTTGAAAATTAGGTACAAAGAAAGCGCTGTAAAAAAGATTCACTGAGATGAGACTGTTAAAAGCCAGTATTATAAACAGAGAAACTTTTTAAATTCAAATTTGTTTCAATCTAAATAATAAATAAATAAACTTATTTCGAACATTTAATGTCCTGTGTTAATGTTGTGTTAATGCAAAAAATATGTTTTCTTATGAATTTAATTTGTATTTAAACCACTCGCTGTTTATATTTACAATATTTATTAGAATCATGTGGTAAAATTTGATTTTTTTTCTTATTAAAAACGAATCTAGACACTAGCTTTTATAAACTCTGATTATTACATTAATGTAGATAATGTCGATCATTATGTACAAAATGTTATCATTTCTTATATGTGAATGAATTTCGGCACAGAAAGAAACAAATAAATTTAAATATGTTAGGATATACTAAAGTTGTTTATTTAAATTAATATGGCATCCAACGCTATATTTCATAAAAGAGTTCCACAAGATATCAAGTAATGGTTTCTCGCAAGCAAATGCTTATGTTCAGGGTCCATTTCAGATTAAACATGTATCATGTGCACAATTCATCTTTCATATGCTGTGTACCTGAGTTCTTATTTAAAAAAAAACAGATTTTCATGGTTCAATATCTCAAATGTCCCTAAACACGATGATAATTTTGTGTTTGATTCCATCAAGGTAGCGAACGAAATTTAGTCCTGAAAAAAAATTAGGGGTAATTCATATCTTCTCTTTCTGCATACATTGATAGTATTGTTTACTGTTGTATTTTATGTCATTATGTCAAATAAAGAAACTGTCACAGTAATTGGTCAAATGAGCTTATACATCAAAGAACATGGCTAAAATTAAACATTGTGGATCAGCTTTTTCGATGATTTAGCCATTGTCGTTGAAATACTTCAGTTTTTTACAGTTCGAATAGAGTATAGTGCTATTTAAGGATTGTCTTAAACAAAATGGACATCTATTGTGGAAGGATAAGTTGGTGTAGCAACTCTTCAGAAGATTATCCGTAATACCAGATACAGCTATAGCATTTTCAAAATGAGCTTAATATTTTATTGATGATCAATGGGCATTTAAGTTGTCGATTATATTCTATGTCATTCATTAAAACAAAATAGACCGCCATCACCTAAGCAGGTCAGGAGTGTAACTTTTATGGACAATAGAGAAGAAAACTACACGTCCGCGATTGGTAGTAGATCGAATCAACTTCAAGGAACCGTAACTAACTTTATTTCGAGGGCTAACACCGAAACAACCAGTGATGATATTATATATCATGTACGATCGATAATGCCGAGAGCTAAAGTGGAATGCAATCAATTGCAAACCAGATACAATACATATAAATCATTCAAATTGAATGTAGTGTGTGAAAACATAGAGACTCTAATGGATCCAAACAGCTGGCCAGAAGGTATACTTGTGCGAAAATTCTTCACACCGCGTTCAAACTCGACTTCCAGACCACAGCAAAAATGGCGTCAACAGTAAAGCATTCAGAAACTCCT
>LQRL01144663.1:0-11529 GCA_001703475.1 Hydroides elegans | reverse complement strand
GAGGCGGTTATTCCTACAATCGGCAAGCAGATTGTCGTCACAGTCGCTCATACATGCCAAACCACCTTTAAACTGGCCTATAATGTAACCGCCCCTACCATGAGTGTCAATAATTTTCCCGCTTAGTGACATCTTGTACATGTGATGTGTTTCGTTACATGGTACAAATATATATTGTTCATTGACGCACAAGGTGTGCAAGTGATTAGGTCCAGTGCATGGTATGTCAATGACGGATGTTCGCTCCCAGGTTTTAGTAGAGTAGACATGGATAGCATTAGGCTGAGTGCTTTTAAGTAGCCCCTTAGTTCTTGTAATGGTCGTGTATATCAGACCATTGTGTACAGCAACGTCATCGTGGTATGTGCTATGTAGGCGCCGAAGAATCTTTCCTGATAAAAAAATAATCATAAATATTCATGATGTTATATTGATGATGCAACAAACAATGTAATGCGAAATCAGTTTTTCGTTTACCTTTCTTTAATTTTGAAAAAGTAATCATTTTGAAGAATGATAACAATAAATTGTTTTTATGATGCATTTCACTCTTGTGAGTATTTGAATTGAAATTGAAATTAATATAGCAGCATAAGCACATATTGACGAGATACACTTTTAAAATATTGATTCAGCCAAAATTACTGTACCTTGCTTGTCAATGACTACGAGGCCCTTAGACGTGGCAACCGCCACCGCCTCATCGTGTACCTCTGCAATCGCCCTTATTGAATCAAAACCATCAAGAGTGATACCATGCTCTTTCTGCAGTTTTGTGCTGTAAATGTGTATATTACTCTTTCCGCCACACCATAGCTTGCCATCAATCAATTTTAGAGCTTGTGGATAGTTCACCAGTTCAACTCTTTGTGTTTCCGTGAATGTCTTGGACCGAAGTTCTGATAATTGAATCGATGCAGGTTCGCAGCTGGTATATGGAAGCTATAACAGTAATTGTACAAATAAAAAAAGTTATGCCTGAGCAGTGATACGAGGAGAAACATTCACAATTTGCGAATCATTGGATCTTCAAAATATCTAAAAATCATAATAGGGTGATACAAAGTGACTTATCGAGGCTTTTATCATCACAAACATAAGTGGTTGTATGCTCTTAGACATCAATGTGTTTGAATGTGAAAAATTATTTTGTGAAAACAAATCAATTTATTACTTTTCTGTAATTTTCTAACAGGAAAATTAGAATGTACCATATAAAATCTTCATTGAACACTCAATTTATTATGTTTCAATCGTAAAGCAATTCCTTCTCTTCTATATTCATTTCAATATCCACATTAAGGGCTAATTACTTGAACTTACTTTATTCCAACATTAAGATCTTCCTGGTTATGATGTTGATTTATAAATATATATTTTATTTAAACACAATTTTGCTTATATCATTGCCATCCAAGAATAAGTATTTTGGAAATACGTTATGCTACATTGAGCAAAATAACATAATGTACAGCTGCTTTGATATGCAATGCCAGAAAAAAATAAAGCAATATGTTGTATATCAAAAGCACGATCGGTTTACTCTAGAATCATAGCAAATGATAATAAACAGAGTATTGGACTGTGCATTTAACAATGGTAGTTTAATACCTTTTTTGTTTGTTCTGGAGGTTTTTTTATCTTGCTTGGTGGTTTTCCTAATGGACCCCTTCGATTCAAGTAGTGCCTTTAGTCGTTCTTTTTCCATATCTTTCCTTTTTATCTCTTCTTCCTTAAGCTTTATGCACTCAATATCTGTTTTCTTTTCTGCTTTAATCATCCTGCCTATTTTTTCATATGAATAGCTTTTTCTCGCATGCTGACAAGAATCTCTGAAATTTATGTGTAATATATTTTAAAGAACGGCCTTTTAGCACTTTTCAAACCTTTATTGTAATCTCGACAATGCCATTAAAATAGGTTTTATTATGATATTTACATTATAATTGTTTCATTTTGTAATAGTTTAAGTGTACCTATTTCTGATATCGTAACTGCCAAAAGGTTAAACTTTGTTAAAACAATCATTGCTAAAAATATATTGATAATATAAATCAATGTCAAAATTTGGATATGTAAATTGCAAAACATAAGTTTATGATCATGGTGGCTATGTAAACTTGAGAAAATAGCTAGGTCCATTATGGCCGTTCAATATATTATCTATCAATATTCCCAACTTATAAATACTTTAAAAGACAATGTTATTTTTATCTATAAATCATGGTGAAATACTTTAATGAAATAGGTTGAGCATAGTTATGTCATTTCTTTATGTCACTACTGTATCATGCATATATCAGTTCCTCCACTATAAATTCATATAGAAAATTACCTTGATATTCTTCTTCGACCTCTTGTATATTCTTTCTTTCCATACTTCTGAACTCAGTCATACGTTTTATTATTCATTTAATTCGTCGAGTGATTTCGTCATCTTGATGATCCACTTCCACAAGGATAGGCAATGTGTTATTTTGCCTGAAACTCTCAAGCATCTCCGTTGCAATATTGACAACAACATTCGCCTTTCGTGAAGCAACTACAGTTAATAAACAAAAAACATTGTATATTTTTTATAAAGTTATTTGTTTCATATGTTGGTTAAGGATATGAAATTGTTTATCTTCTAATACCGAACACTATCACTGAATTATAAGTAATAAGATAAAGAAACATATATATTTACAAACCGTACTGGGCTATGGGAAAGCATTTTATCATTGCATTGTTGTCCAAAATAGAGTAAATTTAAGCAATGTCAGCAATTTAAGCAATGAAATACACTTATCACTCAACGTATGCCAGTAACTGTTTACAATACCTGATAGCGGAATCGTTTCTTGATAATCATCTCCGTATTACAATACCACTAGATGTACGAGACCAAGCGCAAATACGACTACCGATGTGTCATATTTCAAGCCTCCATCCAGCTCTGCAAAGAATTCAGGGGCGAGGAAAAAATGAGATCCACATGCAGTGGTCATGAATTTGCCTCGGTTAAAGACAGCTGACAAAGAAGAGGTGTGCCTATTCTCAAATGCTTTTGATAACCCAAAATCAGTCAGTTTCACCTCCTTGTTTCGTCATCAAAATATTTTCGAGTTTCAGGTCTCTATGAATTATAGGTGGCTCCTGTCGATGCATAAATGCCAAAGCACTAGCGGATTGATCCATGATTTTGATTTTTGACTCGAAAGTAATACCGCTGCTATTTTTCAGATATACCTTCAAATCACCAAGGTTACAAAATTCCATAAAAATCCAGCAGGAATCCTCTTCAAGAACAAAATCTAAGAGTTGAACTATATTTTGGTGAGATTTCAGTTTCTGTAAAATCTGAAATTCTCGATTTGCCATTTCAGACATGTATTCATCTTTCGTGTTACTACTTGTGATAGCAATTTCTTTCACGGCTACCTTAACATGGGTTTCGTTGTGTTCTGCTTTATAAACCCGTCCGAATGTTCCACTACCGATGAAAGGACGAGTTGTGACGGTAAAGTCACCAACTATTTCTTTCGTCACTCTTTGTACTTTTTTACGAGTCCCTTGCGATGAGTGATTGTCTGCCATCTTATTAATTTTACTTTATTTTTCCTGATCATTAATTGGTGTCGTTTATATATTTTCATAAAAGTTTCTTTTCCCTATCATTATGATTTGAAATTATTTATTAATAAGAGATTTTTGTACGAGCAAAGATGCATAAGCAAATAAAATAAGTGTACAACATATCTTATCATCACTAGTTAAGTGGCAAAAGAAGTCAATGCTAAGTAGACACTTGCGATGAATTCACCATTTGTTTTTTCATTCTTATCGGTGTGTCCTTAACCTTAATGTATGAAGATTACTTCATTGCTGGTATATAAATTGTTTGTGTCCCGAATAAAACATATGAATGATATTGTATTGAAGTGACATACTATACTTTGTCACGGCTATAAGCAAAATGCCATATGTTTGAACATTTTGAAAAATTGTACGATTCCTGAATTGTGTGTTTTATTTTGTAAATTACAGGGTAGATGGTCCCTCTGGGTTCCCAGTCAAAATAATGGAGTGACATCCATGGCTTGGCGGACACTTGAACGATGCGTGGAACATTATATTAGCTATTCAAGATGTTAGGCCGAAAAATCTACCATCCCTTGGTGAAAAAGATTTTCGTCATAATGACGTCATTTTAAGATGCGCAGCGTCCAATTATAATCTCGGAGAGATATCATATTCAAATATCGAATGTCGGAACGTACTCTTCAAATACAAGATGTTTACATATGTCACGTTTATAGAATACTTCATGATGGCAGGATTTTAACCAATTGTACAATATGTTCCATATGTACTCAAATTATGGTCCACGGACGTTATTATGAAGTTTATCACTTCTTGACGAAGTGACGCAACCATGCCACTTTGATTTTCGGGCTACCTGAGGTATTGCCTATTATTACTTAAAGTACGGTCATTTGGCAGCGACATATTTGCCGCAGACCACAAAATTTGGCATAAAATATCTGAAGCATTGCAGGAAAGCATCTTTTAAAACAAATAATGTGTTCTATGGCAAACTTGCCGCTGCCCGATGACCGCACAATGGTCCCTAAAACACGTCACATCAAATATAAAGAAGATAGTACAATATATCTCTTACGTATAGCTAATATTTTCATAAAAGCAAAATAAGTTCTCAAGTGATAGAAGATAACGCAAAATCGAATAGAAGGGCAACGGTTTTAGGGCTTATAACGAAGAACAGTTGCCAAATAGAGCTATCACCCGTTGGTTATTATTGTACAACATCGAAAATTGTGATGTATTTTGATATTAATTTTTTTTTATATTAAAATATTCATCATGAATCTATCATCGCTTGTTAAATGCTTTCGTTCGAAAAGGCAATATAAGCATATATCTTTACTCTTGTGTAGCACATATTTAATAATGACACGTTGATACTTTGTTGTTCACCGCCATAGTATTAAAACTGTACAAGCAGGAGTACCCAGCGACTTATTCGGTGAAATATCTATTCTGCTTGGAATTTTGTCACAGAAGAGAAAAAATATCAAAATCTCCTTTTTTTATGTTATATTAAGAAATAAGGTTTATAACATACAATTATTCCATAAAATTAAGTCTGTTTTGATCAAATCAAGGCTAAAACATGGTAAATACTAATTTTGGTGAACTTTCAGTTGGACATGAAACATTTAAGGGTATCTAGTTTTGCTAGAAGCGTTTTGCTAGCAACGATTTTCTGGCTTTCCTGGCTGGCAAATAAAGAATAAAGTTCTCACTTAAAATAATATTATTTCACCACTTTAAGCTGCAAATGAATTCGTTTTATAACAAAATAAGTTATATTAGAGATACTTCTAAAAATCTTTCGTTGGGTACTCCTGCACAAGGGCAGGTTTATATAGAGGTTGCACAAACAGATTTGCTTTTTTTGTTGATGTTGTAAAATGTTCTTTATTTTATACATTTGACCCATGAGGTTTGGAATTTAAGATGGGAATCAATAAACAATACGCCTTGGCTTGATTTTTTATCGCCCTTGCTGGTATTTTTATCGTTTTTAATGTTAAAAAAATGGGGCTTTTCTGATATACTTAATAGAGTCTACCCTTCAGTGGACTTCTAACCTCTATAGTTTCTACCAATTAACTGTGAGAGTGCATATTTAAACTATATAGCAATATTACCAACAGATCATATATTCTGTGATATGTTTTTTTTAATCGATATGGAAATGGAACAATTTCAAAGCTCATATTTTATGTTTTTTTTTATTCAAAGTTCATATTTACACATAACGTCATGTTATGTTATGTTAAATCACGTTATGCTCAATATGTCATTTTTTCAATAATGTACTAGTACACGTTATTCGTTTTGCATTTGATTATGGATACGTTTAAACAAAACACACTCTTTAACTAGGATTCTGCATGCATGTCCTCAGACCTCTTATTGTTTTTTGATGCCATTATTTTTGTATGAGGGCTATTTTGCGTGTTTTTTGTTTGTGTTGCGTTCATCTTTTACGATGTTCCGGTCATCGTACTAATGGACATTATGTCGATTTAGACAATACGGGCCCATTATTATAGTTGACAGTAAGCAAGACAGTAATTAATTTAAGACACATCTCTTTCTTCAACAAACCTCTTCAAAAAGTACTTATTCTTTTTAAAAAAGATAAACAAAACATAAAACCATCTTTAAAAGAATAATAGAAGCTATCCAAGTGAAATCATAGAGTGCTTTATACACATTCGCTAACTCTTATGAGTGAGATTTATGGTTTTATGGTTATTATAAACGACCAATATTGTCATCACAATCCCATAGGGCGTATGATTTTTTGTGTAGGTCATCATAAAATATTAGATGCATATTTCATAGAAAAATATGTACAATACTGTTTAACATTAAATGAGATCCGATTAAAAATCCGGATTTCAAAAAATACATATAACTGTAATTCATCATGAAAGTTATAATAAAACATGATAAGTATATATTCTTATCAAATGCCAATTTATCGTATAACAGAGCGTTTTGATTTATACCATCGCTAGCTCTTACATGTTAACACAATTGAGAACAAACGAGTATCTATTCCTAATGTTCTATTTGTTTACGCAATTTTACTGAGAAAATGATAAATGTCTTTCTCTGAAGTCAGAACTCATCAGTCAATGGATCGTTTAAGTAAATCTTTGCATGACAAAAAATCTGGAAATTCAGCAGAAAGGATAGGCTTCTAGGCGCTTTCCCTTTTGTAGAAAAAAACAAGACACATTGTAACATTGCCATAAATGGAGTGACCAATGAAAAGCCTTGGTTTTGTAAACACGTGGTCATTAAAGAAGAGCACCCTTTGAACAGAATATTCATATATTTTGTGGATATATAAAGTATATAGTATATTTGTTACTTAGTCATATTATATATAGCACTATGCCGAGCTAACTCCCCCCCCCCCAACAGAATTGATACAAATATGTGTTGATTTGTCACGGCAGAGCCCAGAATGAGTTTCATGAATCATGGTTTACGACTATTTAGAAACTAAACCAGATAGTTGCGCCAAGGAGCGTTATCCAAAGAAAAAATATAATGTACACGGATGAATATGATTATCTAATGATAAAAAATTCAACCACAGTACCCTGAACATAAGCATGTGCATACACAGGGTGTCAACGAAAGTCGGGTTCCGAAAAGCTCTTTGTCTTTAATTTACTCGATTTTCGTTATTGTTACATAACTCAACCTCAAACCATTTATGGTCTGAGCGATACCAGCAAAAACTACAATATTAGTTTAATCAAAGACTCATGACTAGTCATGAGTCTTTGGTTTAATTTAATAAAGGCCCACAGCCTTGGATAAAGGGTGATCTGATATAGTTGCAAATAAATACATATGGGGTGCTCCTTTTAGTCATATAAATTCCACATAGTAATGTGACCCTTATCAAGCGCTAACTTGATATAGAATTCCATGTAAATATCCGGATAATCCAATTAAATTGCAGTAAATCACCTCTTATTCACCAATGTTTACCCCATTATTATACAATCATATAAACGGTTCTTAACAAAACACATATCGCGCAAGATTTTTTTCTTCTTTATGCTAAGATCTACAACCTACGACAAGACTTGTTTTTGCCACATTGTGCTGTGACGCATCTATGAATGGGATTTGGTATTACTCGCTGAATCGACGATTTACGTGAGTAGGTTTTATGAATTAGACGTCAATTGATACTTGAAGGCGACATATATAAATATTACACTTAATTCGATTTGACAAGATAGGAAATCATTTTTTTATAACAGGAGTTCAATTAAAGCGCTTGGATTGTTAATACATTTTTCGGTTTTTATTTTTGACGGCTTGGCACCTAAGCGTCATTAAGGTGAGTTTGGTATTTTTATTTAGATTGAGATGAAACTATTTAAATGTGCATTAATATTCACTTGATTTAATAACCAAAATATGTTATTTTGGGTGACCTTAGAAATATCAATGTTAATACTTTTAATGTAAACAATATAAATAGATATTAAAGTTGATTGTTTATAACAGATTTGCATATTAATAACAATTTAGGATTTCCAGGGGTGTCCTTTAATGAGGTTTAAATGATTTCAAGATCATATACATTTTTTCAAAGTTGAATCGGTGAATAGACTCGTCTGATATCTGGATTTTCAAAGTTGGACACTATGTCTTTTAGATAATGTGAGGAGCAAGTGAAAGATAAATAGATGTATCTTAAACGAATATTATACGTTAAATAATCTTTAATAGTATTCACGATAAATTAGAAATGAAATAACTCAATAAAAAAGTTAAGATGATGTTTCAACAACTAATGCAAATTGCCATTCAGTATTACCAGATTGAAGATGAAAAATTTCTTAACATATGCAAAATATATATATATTAATTGTTAGCAAATAATCGGAGAATGAATACCACATTTATCACTATTCCTTAACAAAACTTTCCGTGTAAATCAAGTGTGACCGGAAAACATAACATTAAAACAAATAAACGTGTGTGTAAATATACAAAAAAGGACAGATTTTCAACTGAGCGAAAAACAACTGTCTTGATTAAAAGTCTTAAATAATTCGGTTGTTCAATTCGACAAAATGACTATTTTACTGAACCAACGTATTCAATATGTAACGTATGGTCAGTGGGAACTGTAGAGTTGCATCCAGCTATGGGCAAACCTACTCGGTTACGGAGTTTATTTTTCTATAATATTGGTTGCATTGACAATACGATAGTAAAAATACATCGAAACACATTTATAAATGCTGGACGTCTCTTTTTTATATAATTTCTTGTTAAGTATTATAAATAGTCATCAATGTATAAATAGAAGAAAAAAAACAATCTGAATTCAGCATGACAGTCGTGATCACTCGGTTTTTTTTATAGACACTCGAACTCGATGAGAATTTTATTGCACTTTTATAAGGCACATCCACTCAACAATTTCATAGTCAAGCCGCGGAGTAGACGTATTGACAGGTCTTCATAAATCCATCTCTGAAAAAAAAAGAAATTGATTTCCTGTTTAGGTTTATGTTTATATCTATAGGTTTTTGTTTTAACGGAATAGGCTGTTAATTAGTGTAAAATAACGCATGTTTATACAATATCACACTGAACCATAGTGATAAGACTAAAATACTCACTAACCTTTCTAATATGAACGTATAAAGTTAATTTTTGTAATTTTCGTTTCTAAAAGTGAGCTTTTTATCCGTTGAGTCACATATCAAACATATGTTTAAGATGTAAATTGTATCATAAGCAGTTCTGGGTTTTGTATAACTGGTTGAACAGGTGCTTTTCGCACAGAAAAGTTAAACAAATCACCTATGTTGGTATAATCGTATATGAATATCACATCATCTGTTTCCTAATTTTCATCAAGGGATAATTATTCGTAATGAGTAATGCTTAAATTTTATAGGCGGTTTCGTACTTTCTTAACAATGGCTCGCTCTGCAAACAACACATTAACGTTATGGCTTCCGCGTCTCAAATAAACCATCTGTATGGTGTTGAAAATTAATTTAGACGTATTTATGACGTATTTTTTATATCACATAGTTGGGTCGCAATGCGACGTTGTAAACGCACTGTATTCTGATCGGAACGTACTTAAATGTACATGCATAACTCAACGTCGCTAGGACCAAATTTAAACACCAGCCTACTGATAAACACAAACCGCTGTAGATGATTGCGCATACCCTTCTTCAGAATTGGAATGTTCAATTTATATTTTAAGGTTAATGAAAAATGTGCGAGTGAAACGAATTTCGTCTGAAATGATTTTCAAAATATGTTTGAATGAATAAATCGGCAAATGATTTTTGTAGTTTCAACCTCTAGAATATACAATCATTAACATATGATAAAATGCTGAGAAAACATAGCAGTCCTGGGTGGTACTTTGTGTATCATGCTGAAAGCTTAATGCATTTGTACAAGAATATTAACATATTTGATGCTCAACAAAAAAACACCACAAAGTTTCAAATATAGACCTAGATGAAAAAAAATCGAATGAAATAAATATTTTTTTATATATCGCAAATCATTATACTTCATTAAATAGCTTTATTATGATAAATGATTATGGCTACGACTGTAGTTTATATAGGATATCATGCATAAAATGTATGCGCCGAAAGAATAAATTATCCGGTAAACTGGAAAATTATTCAACTGAGTAACTGCATGGTAGATAATAATGAGGCAATTGAGAATTTAAGTGTAGTGATTAATGCTATTAAAAATTCAATGTATAAATTCATGGAGAATTGTAAATGACAAATCATATGTAAAGAGGCACGAGTATTGAGCGACTGGTCGAATTGTGCATCACTCACGGATTTTTTTTTTTTGCAATTGGCGTACCATGTGTCTTATCAAAAATGCATATTCTAAACAAAATCTTGCCATGCATAAAATCATATTCATGAATAAATAAGGTGACGTTTAGTATAGTGCTCTTACCAGCCCTATTCCCTCAATTATAAGAAACAATTAGCTGAATCGCAACATTTCAACCCAATTAAACATAAAACGTCACTCCTTTGAATTGTGAATAATAATGACATGTTAAGTAGACCGAGTAGTTGCTGAAAAGAAGAAATGAAAAACAAAAAATAAAATGAAATGTACATATTTAATCATACGGTGGTGGGATGCTAATTAATGCTCAATTAAAACTTAGTTTACCCACATTTGTATCAAGGTAATGTACTGTGAGTTAAACCAACACATTAGACTTCGATTCAACTACACAATGATAAAAAAATCAGGGTCAGGGTGCAAATATGCATTGTAATAAACAGCATATCAGTTTACTGGAATTTATCACTTTTTTATGACCACTCAATAGTGTGTGACGACAGATACTACTGTGTACGCGCCGCACAGTTATGACACAAATATGATAATAAAGTCAACAGTATTTATGGCTCGTCAAAGTTTATATTTTGGGTGGGTGGATAGAAGATGTTGCGTCAGCGGTGTCATACTTGTGTCCACACTTTTGGTAGCATAATGTATTTCCGGAAAACATATTATAACGCCCCGAGCGGGTAATAGCCCATGTCAACTTAGTAAGACTACCAACAATATTGAGAGGACGTCATACTTTGGTTCCATATGAAAGTTTTACGGACGTCCTTCTTCGTCACGGACGTCGAATGAGCATTGCACCGACGTCGCGTCCAAGTCGGGCGTAAGAATAACGTTCTTCGGACGACGGCGGGGATGTAAGAACACTTCTGGGAAAATTTCATATGGGTCTAAAGTGTGTTGTCTTCTCAATTTCACGTCCGAATGCAGGAGGGGTTGTCGTCGCCTACTTCTCTATTGCACACACTGCCCCAGTGCACACACGTAGGAAAAGTCGGAAATCACTGCCCCAGTACACACACGTCGGAAACGTCGGAAATCACT
>LQRL01144655.1:1911-13051 GCA_001703475.1 Hydroides elegans | reverse complement strand
TTTATAGAAATCTATTCGTTTGTTTGCAATCTGACTTTCATGATTCAAGGGAATGAGCGAGTGAAGTACACTCAAATGTATAAGAAATATGAAAAACTTTAGGCAAAACATAATAGTTTTTAGCCACGGCTTGCTAAGCAAGACGTGGATTGTACCACTGCCTTTCCGTTATTGATTTATATGAAAATAGATTTATTTATTCGTTTAGTGCGTTAACATTTTTTAGAAAATGCTACTCCTAGTTTGCGCTTATATTGCTCATGTAAGCAAAGTTATAGCTGCTTATAGTTTACCATTAAAAATGTGATTGTGACGTCATAATCGAAAGAGCACACACATTGCTACGGTTTTCGCCTTTAATTTTTGAAACGCTAAATGTCACCTTTTTACACACCATAATATACGATTAAGCTATCTGGGTATAATCAATAGTCAATATTTCTGAAATAGCATATATGTGCTATATGATATCTTATAAAATTGATCACGTTGTCAATATTACAATTTATGTGTGTTATAAGCTAACTTTCGGATCTTTATTTTCGTTTTGTAAATTGCCAATATAATGCAAAACCAGAGAGAATATGCTATCTTTATCTGAAATGTTGAGAGTTTGCGTTTTATTAAACGACTAGATTTAATTTATAGTTAACTAATAATGTTTTTCTAAACAATGAAATATGGTTCATCGGTCATATATTTAGACAAAAAGTTCTATATAAAGATAACTTAAGAGCGTTGATATATGATAAAAAATAAAAAAGTTTGAATAAATTATTGAGAGCGAAAATATGCGTAAAAAGATATTTATAGGAATTTTGTTTGTTTACTGTAATGCAATTTTGAATTGGTTCGTTTGGTATGTATTTATATTAATAATGTCGTTTCGTACTCAACAGTGCGAAACACTCCTATAAACATACCAAACTGACATGTTTATTATAAACAGATATTATTTTAAACTCTGCAAGATGTGGCACACTGTCCTTGGACAGCCTTGTTATTAAGATGTTATTATTCATTCTGAATGATTTCAAATGTTAATTTTAAATATTCACTCGGTGCCTTTCATTTAGACGATTTTTTTGCGATGGGCACGTTTTGAAGCTTCTTAGGTTTAAACAAATATATTAACCGTTTTTTAATGAAAACATGGGTGGTTTTATTTGTTCCACATCACCTGTTTCATTTGAAGAGGAAGGCGGTAAGTCTTAATATAGCATATGATACATACAGTTGAATAACCTTTAATAAGTACCTACATGTAATTGACCCTAGTTTTTCCTCTCTACACTCATCCGTCGTTTTTGGGCCTAAGTAAAAGGTACTTTTCCATTATGCAACCTATCACGATTATCTATATCTTACTCAAGTGGTTGCATCCGGTCATTTTTGTTAAAGAGTTTATATAGGCGATGAATGATGAATACAATAGCAACAAAATGTCAAAATGTGTATCAATCAACCTATTGAATTTCTTGTTGATTTCAAATATCTGTATTGATATGTATCTATAAATATTATATTTATTTCATTTGACATCCAAAATATATTTTGATACTCATTTTCAAACAAAATATCCTTTGTATTTTAGCCTGATATCGCTCACCAGATGATCAAAACTAAATGCAGAAATGATGTCATATGCTTCATATTAGATAAGAATATCATCGTATATGAAATGCCATATTGAAACCTTATACCAAACTATCTAAATGAAATACTTAAAAGAGATTGTACCTTCTGACGGCGGAAGCATTCACTAGTCCGACATTTTGCTTGACATTCAGGAGTACCCAACAAAACTAAATTTAAAAGTTGGTTTAATGACTAATATGACTAATTTTGGTGCAAAGCAGATTCTTATGCATGTTAATGCGATAAAGTATCCGAATCTACGAAACATTCACAAGTGGTTCAGACTACTTTTATAAAATAAGCATTGTCATATAAATCAAAAGGTTAAACAAATATTTAGTTCTCATTAAGGGGCGACCGAATAGTTTTGATATCTCCACTTATTCTTTCATATTTCTATGAAGTAAATCAATAAACTAGTGTGGTGTATATCACCACAAAAATGCATGGGAAATGTACGAGTACATAATCGATAGCAATGGTCTAATTGCATTTACAAAACTATTTAGTGCATCCAATGACATTGTGTTTGGACAGTTGTTAAATCACGTTGAAAAGATTTGAAAAAAAAATCGCGCAATAGTATATAAAGCGATTTCGAACATTAATATATTGCAATAAAAAATGTGTTATTTTTTCCAAGTCATCTGACTTATTGCTCCCTGTCTAACCAGTTTGACGCTGAAAGGATTTGATTAGAATTATCAAAATATCAATCATATACAGTGAATTATATCTTATGTGGAAAATTTCAAACAATTCCTTTCAATTTCAAAATAATAATAATTATTAATGAAAATTGCGTAAATAAATAATAAAAATGGTTCATCAGATTTCTAAGTTAGAATTTTGTTTTCAACTTTCCTAGACATCTGGTTATATGATCGATTATGTTAGGACTAGCTCGTGGTGCACCTTTCCTTTTAGTTAGCAACCTATTGTCACGAGTGTAACGTTCAGAAATCGATAGTCAATAGCGATTATAATTTCAATGGGACCCGGAAGATTTACGAACATTTACTTAGCGGCTGGGTGCCTCTAAAAAGCTAAAGGTCCATGCTTGCTTAGAATACTGTTGTATGTGTGGCCATTTTGCTATGATTTTCTAGGTGTTGCATCATTTCAAACGATTATTTGAACATAAATGTTCGGTTTTTTAAAGCATTAATATATTTTAAATTATAAAATTAATCTTCACAAATATATAGAAAAATGTAGCCTATATGTAAATATCGATTCTATACACATACTGGCTTGGAAAAGTATACTTTTAATATAGAATACACGCATAAGCTCTTTAACGTTACGAACCATTCACATGATTTTCGATAACATTTTAAAGCAATTATGGATAATGATAATATTGTAGTAAAATATTTTTTTAAGTTTATTTAAAATTGAGGCACGTTTTCTTTATAATCCTCATATTTAAACATTAAAAACTTGAATTGTCAGGCTGTTTTGTTGGAGGGGTAAAACTAATATAAGAATATCAAAATCATATTTTATTGTTTGTATTTTTGAGTGGGAACTTAACAGCCATTTTTGTATTATCATACTCAAATAGTTTTGACCGTTTGCCATTGCCATGCTAGATTTTACTCTGTTATTTGCATCCCGGGAGTATGCAACTTGAAAATAATGGATTATTTGAATTCAATATTTTAAATTAATTTAATATTTAATTATCCAAATAATTCTTTTAAAATTTATTAATCGATTTCTTTAGTCAACAAGTTTGTTGATCATTGATTATCCATAGAATAAAATGTATAAATTTTGTTAAGGTGTTCTATATTTTTAACCCTTATGATTAACATTATTTTCAAGTATTTTCAAAATTTCAATCAATCTTTGTATCCATTTTGAAAAAAGGAAGATTTTTCTTCTGTAATTTTTGATTGTTTATTATATCGCATTATTCAACTTTTTTTGCCATTTGCCATTTTTGGCCATTGACTCAAAACAAATCTAAAGGCACAATTATCACAATTATATAATTTATAACAGAGACAAATTACAAGTAATCAAATTTTATACAAAAACAACATATCAACTTCTTTATTAATTTATTAACTAAAATTGTGAATTATACCAATAAAATTAATCTTAGCTCGAACGTTTCCAACATAAAGGTGTTTGGGAAGAATGATGATATTTGGAAAAAAGTATGTTTGGTGATGTAAAGATACTACCGGGAACTGCTGTATTGAAGCCCTGGGCTTCTATTCGAATGTAGGCACTTTTTCCCAATCATATTTGAATCCTAATAGAAGCCCATGGGCTTGTAAACGGATGGATGGGCTTCTATTTGGATGTAATTTTGCAGTTATATTTTTACAACAAAAATTCAAAAACGTTTTATATATGGTAAAGTCCTTGTATATTTGCATGACATGCGATAACAAGTACAGTGTACATAATTTGTTTTCATGCCTTCCCACTTTGTGACTTCAATCAGGAATTCACCGCAAAAGAAACTTTGCAAAGTGAGGATTAATTACATTCATTCAACACTTAAAAGCTTATTTCATCACTTAACCACAAAAAAAGATATGTAAGCACATGGGCTTATATTCGAATGTAACATCCGAATATAAGTCCATTGGCTTAATTTCGGGTGGGTTTCAATACAGCAGTTCCCGGTACTTTTAACCATCCATCACATAAATGGCGCAAATAATAAAACCAAATAAGTCATTTCACCTAAGGTTGTTGATTTCAAAAACATCCCTAAAATTTAGTTTTGCCCCGATCTTGGATGAAAATAGTATATCTTCATCTAAGATAAAACTACCTAATGGGATTAGAATTACTTAACGAGTCTATATCTCGGGAAAAAACGGAAATGAAATTCAAAATAAGTTTAGGAATGTAAATATTTCGCAACATTTGTATTTGTAAATGTTTTAAAATATAAAATATATTCAAAATAACGAATTTTGTGACGTTTTTCTCAATTTTCATGCTGAAATCAAGGTTGATTTCACATATCAACAAATTTCCTTGTTTTTCAATAATGGAAGTCGATTGAAGACCTAGCGTTGGTATTTACAGGGAGCATAAACGAATGAGTGAGTTTTCAAATATAAACTATCAAATCAAAACTAAGATATAATATTGTCAGAGAGGCTTACCATTCAAACATGCATATCAAACGGGGAGTGTGGGGAGATCCAATTGATATAATGTCAATTCCCCGACGATATATGTCATTTGTCGTTTTTAGAGGAGCATCGTGCGTCTAATAAACTGAGTTATAAAAACTGAGTTATAAACTGAATAAATGAGTTATAAAAACTGAGTAATAAACTGATTAAATATATCAGAGCCATATCATTGAATCATATAAATACATAACCATCGCATACACCTAGCATACCCCTTATCCTAAATCCCTTTCCTATATAAGATCACATCCACAATTTGAGGAAAGGTTGTTTTTATAATTTCTTAATATATGTGAAATACACAGTTGTTTTTAATCGAGCTTTCGGGCATTTCAAATCAAATAATATCATATACATATTGGCAAAACACTACGATAAAAAATCTTATTAAGGACAAAATGAAACAAAAGTAAAATTTGAAGTTTCAGGTTTTAAGGTTCATTTTCAAAAATATCCTTTTAACAATGAAACAATTAACATAAAATATACATAAATAATCAAACAATATAAAAATGAAGTCACACAAAACTGAAGTTTAACGAGATCTTACTAAATTACCTAACGTTACCGCGTGGCTTTTCGTTGCCTGCAATCGATCTCCATCTGTTCCTGTCTTGAGCGGCTCGGTTGGCGTCCACGAAGTGAGACCAGTCCATTTGGTGATATTATCGCTCCACTACATTCTTGGTCTCCCTCTTCCTCGTTTTCCCTCCACCATGCCCTCGATCAGTTCGCGCTGCAGAGGATCGTGCCTCATTTCGGCAAAAAAATGTTGGTTTCTTTATTCAAACGGTGTCGAACAATGACCTGCTCGTTCCTGCAAATCAAAACACTTCTTCGTTTGTGACAGATCTTGTCCAGCCTATTCCTAGCATTCGCCTCAGTGTCCACATTTCAAAGGTTTCCAGGCGCTGCTGCAAAAATATGCTATTGGTCCATGTATCGACTCCATAGAATGCTCCCCGAGTTTATTAATCACTTTTGAGCGTACTTTTGTGTTTGTATGTAAAAGGGTATATGTTAAACGTTTTGAAAAACGTTGGTTTTCATAGCATTTATAGATGTGCCAAGTAGCTTAATATTCATTATAAAATTATATAAATTATCACGCGTGGAATTATAATTCTGACTTGTTTTGTAACAAGGGGTTCTTGTTTTTCGTTACCTGGGTTTATTAATCGTCCAAATAGTTTAGTCCATAATAAAACATAAGTAACATTTTGTTGCTAGATATGAATTTATATAGCGTTGTCTAATTTAAATGTGCTTTATTTTTTCGTAATTAAGTTTGACATTGGGTCGGAGATGCGATAAACACTAAGAATACTATGGTATATATTGCTGTCATTAAGAGAAATCATACATATCAATGGAGAAAATGTTTACAAAGTACCAATTCTATTAGAATAGAAATACACAAACATATTAGCAGGCAATACAAATAAAACAACAAGATAAAAAATAAAACAGAAATGGTATGTGCGCAATATATCAAACTTATAATTATATAGGGCAAAAAACAACCCAGCATAGTTTGCAAATTAAGGTGAGTGAATCAGTTTTGAAGACAAAATATTGCATTGCGATCCAATATAATACATTTAATAGTACAATTGTTCTTTATTAATTATTTTGTTCAAAATTCACAAACATTGTTATGTTTAAATTAAAACACAGAGAGTTATCCCTTTTTAGGCTATATTATACAAAAACAGAATATAGGGCCGATATGCAATGAATAAATGAAATGTAAAAGTGTTTTTTAATATATTTAAGGGTAAAAGAAGGGAATCAAACAAATATAAAGCGCGAAAACCGATCATCGACTTAAGCACACAGGTGATAAGACATTTTGGGTAAAATTATTCGTTTGACTGAAAGTTGGTTTCGGACATTTAAAGACAATCAGTAAAGATGCAAACTAACACTGCGCTTATAAGAAAATTTACCAACAAAAGGCGGTTGACTTAAAGCGTTTTCGCAAAATGCCGCAAAAATACATTTTTTGCCCAAACTCTCTATTAATAAATTAAGGTAACGAAAATTGAGACCCCCTTGTTACAAAACCAGTCAGAATTATGATAACAAGTGTGGATATTAGTATTATTTTATAATAAATGTTTAGCTAATTGGCACACCTATAAATATCAAAATTTTCCAAACGGTTTATATATATACTTCTACTTCTATCCGGTTACTCGGCAAAACCGTGAGGCATCACGCCGAGGGTGTGCGTCGTGCGGATGTGCGTGTAAAATCAGCTTGTGCAGGTGCAGTTTCACTAAAATCACTTGATAAAATCGGCGCGAGTGCGAAAGTGTGACTAAAACAGGAGTGTCTTTACACTAGCTGCGATAGTTGGGTTTTAAACGTATGCGAGTCTGATAAGGACGTCACATTTGCAGGCAGAATGTTCCATTCCGGTATCGTACGCGGGAAGAAGCTATACTTATACACATTGCACATTGTGCTGACACTTGAAAGGCGGCTTCGTAGCGAGCTTCTTGTGTATCGTGTCTTGGTGTGTAAATAAGATGGTAGGGCAATGTGCACATCCCCATGAAGTACCTTATGAAGGAGGGTGAGGCGAAGGACTTTGCGTTGCTTTTCCAGAGTATCCCAGTTCAAATCACGATAGATAGTTGAGACAGTGCCTGGTGTACGGCTGTATTCAGCTTTGACGAAGCGAGCAGCTCGCCTCTGGACTAATTCTAGCCGGTGGATATCCTTCTTTAGGTGCGGGTCCCAAGCTGCTGCAGCATATTCTAAGTGTGGGCGTACAAGTGCACAATAGGCTTGTTCTTTGACCTTTTCATTTATTTAGGTTTCGCCGCAAGAACCCGAGATTTCTATTGGCTTTAGCAGTTGAATTGTCGATATGTTAAGTCCATTTTAGATAGTAGTTCCACGCCTAGGTAAGGATTGTTAGAACGCGTCTCAAGGTCGATTACATTCATCGAATGTGTGTAGGCGCTTCTTCCTTTTGTTTGAAATATGTAGAATATAGCATTTAGTTTCATTAAATCGCATTTGCCATCGCTTAGCCCATTGGCACAGAAGGTCGAGAAAACTTTGGAATTCGTTAGAATCAGCACTATTGTTGATTTCACGGTATATCAGGCAGTCATCTGTAAATAATCGAACACATGACTGGGTGGGTTCTGCGATATCATTGATGAATACAAGGAACATCAAGGGTCCCAGGACGGTACCTTGGGGAACACCTGACTTGACCGGCACCTGGTTGGATGTTGTTCCGTTTAGTACAATTCGCTGTGTACGGTTAGTTATCCATGATCGTATCCAGTTCAATGTGTTTTGCGGAGGCCGTAGTGGTCGAGTTTATATAGTAATTTCGATTTAGAAACGGTATCGAAAGCCTTGCTGAAATCTAAAATAGCCATATCTATTTGTTGCTTTGTTGTGATTTGAGCCTATAATCTGTATATTTAACCGCCAACTATTGTGTATTTTACTGGTGCTATATATGACTTTATTCTTTGTCAGATGACCGACAAATTTTTAGGAGTAAATACTTTTTATAATAACCGCATAAGTACCATTTAATGGCTTGCAATATAACCCACCTAGTATCTATATAGCTCTGTATGTGGACACATCTAATTCTTGACACATGTCTATTGCTGAACTAGGAGTATTGCATCAATCTTCTGGTTGGATATCCGACATCAAGTTGATCATGAGCTGATGACACTGTCTTGTATCTCTTTTATCTGGATGAGTCTATAACATCTATAGCAATCTAGTTCTCACCTAGTCAATTGATACTTTATTATCTAGTCACTGATGTTTAGTTAACCTAGCCAATATCTCTTTAGATTCAGCAAGTCTAACTCTTAATATATTATTATATCACTCAACATAGATTCAAGATTGAAGCATAATATATATTACATAGTCGCTACATAAATAACCGCTTAACTTGATCATTCGCCGACCTCACAATAACACTACAGTTATCATGGAGACACGCTAGCAATCATATAAGCACTTGTAAAATAATACACCACTATCCAAAATACTCACTTATTGTTAGAACATAATTAAAGAATCTACGGTCCTAACTCAATGTCATTAGATTCGTACTGGAGCTCGTTTAGTTGTTCATGTGCTTAACATAAGACATATGTTAACACAGACCAACTAGAATGTTCATGTGTGACTCTCCAGTAAACACATATATCAATCATATAAATACTCGGAATCTAATATAGCTGATACAAAATCGGAACCTTGGTTTCTCTCAAGAAATATAAACTGTGAAGTATACTCTAAGCATCGCGCATAATCACTCACTGTCAAGTAAACACAGAGACCTATGAGGTTCTTGTAAAATTGACATTTTGTTCGTGACTCTAACTATCTTTTACCATCGCGCATAATCACTCACTGTCATGTAAACACAGAGACCTATGAGGTTCTTGTAAAATTGACACTTTGTTCGTGACTCTGCATTGAATCATACATTAACTTCACAGTAATAATAATAAATATTAATAAAAGAATCAGAACCACATAAATGTAATAAGAATGAGTTTGGAATGGTCCTTATATATTCGGTAGAAGA
Organism: Hydroides elegans; assembly: GCA_001703475.1. Classification (NCBI taxonomy): domain Eukaryota; kingdom Metazoa; phylum Annelida; class Polychaeta; order Sabellida; family Serpulidae; genus Hydroides; species Hydroides elegans. The sequence goes on along the minus strand of LQRL01144655.1, from coordinate 3,655 downwards.
TAGGTATCTAAAGACCCGCCATCTTGCAATCCTAGGAAATCCAAACTGAAACCAAATCAATTTGGCACACTCTCCATCCACGACGAATTGCAGTTAGGTAAATTGCAATTCAGTTTAACTCTCAGATTTTTAAATGGAAGTTATTTTTGCGAGTCACAAGATTCATATTTCTAGTGAGGTTAAACGTTAAAAACTAAATACCAAATTCACCACAGCTTTTCATTATTTTCCCATCCAAACAAAAAGTACGCTCAAAAGAGATTAATAAACTCGGGAGGAAGTATACAGCAGTTTTGACGACACTAAGTACTTAATGAACCGTATTATAGATTTTATAGAGTGGTTGGGGTGCGTTAGTACCGTCGTCATAATGGAAATTGATTGATTGATTGATTTATTTAAGTCATAATCAACATAAATACATGCGAGTGGTGTACAAAGAGAACATAATTATATATGTAATGTGCACATATACATTGTTGATAACTACTTAGGATAACCCATAAAGCTCCAAGAGCTTATTTCCAATGGGATCCCAGAAAATTAACAAACGGGCTCTGTGACAGGCTCTAACATTAAAATTAAAACTAGTTTCTTACATTGAACGATGCGTTAATATACGAAATCACAACTTTCTCTTTAGGCCGATCTAGACACTAGAAATTGTTTTACTTTGCTTTTAAACAACTCAAGACTGCCTGACATTTTAACGCTCTGCGGTAACATATTCCAATCAAGGATGGTGTTATAGAAGAAACTTGTTCTAGTAGCACCGTTTACACAAGGAACGTAAAACTTAGTTGATGAACTCCTGGTTCTAAATTTGTGTTTGATATTAGTACACGTGAAATTTTCTTCCAAGTACTTAGGACTTAAACCATTGGCTATCTTGAAGGCGTGGTTTAGCCTTAGCTGTGAGACACGATCATTTACACACAAGAACTCAGTAGCATTTAGCTCAGCGTGCCCTATGTGGCTTTTTGATGGCATTTTAAGAATAAATCTGATCACTTTGTTTTGTAGAACCTGTAATTTACACTTGTCTTTAGCTAGAAGTGAATTTAAAATGCTGTACGACAGTAATCGAGATGACATTGAATATGGGCATTGCATAATTTTCTACGCAGTTGAGATGAAAGAATATGACCATAGCGGTACAGGAATTTGAGTTTACCAATAGCTTTAGCTGAGACAGTTGAAACCATGCGTTCACCAGATAAATTATTGTCAAGTACGACAGCCAAATATTTAACTGTACTACTGCTGGTTATGGTTGTACCCTTGTAGTTTACAGTAAATGCGTTTACACCTTTTAATTTTCTTTTGGAACCAAACAATATACATTCTGTTTTCCCGACATGGAGGGAAAGTTTATTGTCAATCAACCAATTGTTACAATTTTCTAACTCTGATGATAAGGACTTAGAAACAGCCTCTGGACTTTTGTCACATGCAAGTAAAACGCTATCGTCTGCATAAAGTAGCAATTTGTGTTTGATGGATAACACCATGTCAATAATGTAAATGAGGTATAGGAGGTGTCCCAGCAGGCTGCCTTGTGGTACACCGCTAGTGATATTAAGGGGGTCTGAGGAGATACCATTAATAGTGACAGTTTGTTTTCTACCAGAGAGATAGGCTTCAAACCAAGTAGAGTCTATACCAATAGCATTAATTTTATCACACAATATTTGGTGGTTTACACAATCAAATGCCTTTTGTACATCAAGAAGAAGAGCACCAG
>LQRL01144650.1:28455-38769 GCA_001703475.1 Hydroides elegans | reverse complement strand
AGAATTGTTGCATTTTTAAATTTTAAGACGCATATATAAAAGCTGTTAACAAGAAGTCGACACTTTTTCGGTGCACCCTTGCTTAGCCTCGTTAAACTTTGTTTTAAACATTTCAAATCCTCGGACATAACTGCTAGGTGCTAGGTGACCGCTTCTGGCCGTGTCGTTTGTTCAACGAAGAAATTGGGTTATGGCACCCTGATTACTGAAGAGGAAATACATCGTGGTAACCTCCATATGGAACTGATGGAATACATAAGAAGAGCACATCACGAGCTGTTCCCCCAAAAGGTGTTCCCCACCGAATTCCAGCTGGCTTGGAAATTTTTAGAAGATCCTTTCTAGCTTGGAGATTTGTGCAGTTTTGGGAATGCCTTTTTTGATAATTTCTTAATTGTAGCAATAAATAATGCGAATAATCATTTAAAAAACGATTAAACATGCTTGCAAAGGTCTAATAAACGGTTATTTGTAAGATATTATAGGTAATTTGGTTATGTTCAATATTTGAATTTTCGCAAAAGGTGTTCCTTTTCACTTCCAAGCTGGCTAGAAAAGGAGGAACAGCCCAGCTGGCTTGGAAAAAGTGAACACCTTTTTGCAAAATTTTGATGCTCAAAAAACATTGTTTTAGTGTTGTTCATAACTGTTTTGTTGTTTTAAGGTGATTTTACCACTTTTTGAAAAATGTGTCGTGAGGTGCCCTTCACATAAGGAGGGGTCTCCCGTGTTAAGACAAAAAAGTCAATAGTCAAAAATCGATACTTTCAAGTAATCGCCTATTTAAGAAGTTTTAAATGGCTACGCACATAGCACAGACCGACAGCGCTATGGAAACTACGATATACATGTATGATAGCCAACATAATGAGAAAGACATTTCGAACATTTTGACTCACTGATTTTTATCATTACACGGTAGAGGTGGAACAAAGCGTACCTGTCTGTGGAGGCGCGGATGAATCAAACGCGTCGACGACACAGGAATGATGCATAGTCCAAAAGAATAACATTGAAGCTTTAGAGAGACCTGCAGATTCACAGATTAAGCTAGAACCAAACTTAAAAATCACTAAAATAAACCCTTTATGTTTAATATGCTACATGTTCTTAATTGATGCCATGACACAGACAATAAATCATGGATTGTTTCGAGGCTTACTTAAATCAGTTGCTAAAACTATGTTCTCAATGTCAATGTCAGCAAATAGAGGGTTAAAAACGTACTCTTGTAGTCGTTTGGAATAGCTTTGAATGTATATCTGAATATTTGTTATGGTAATAACTTTAACCCATTTGATTGAAGGCACACAATAGTGAGCTTATATCTGTTCGTACATTATTATTATTATTATAAATGGTTTATATATAGCGCCATACCATTGACATGTTCATAGCGCTGAACAATACTAAATACGTTTAAAGAATATATGACAACATTATATGACTAGAAGCTTAAATTAAGAATACGTAGTTAATACTTATAGCGGTGCATTGCAAAACAAATATTGAGCTTGATGCAATACATTAGAACATTTTACCACTAACTACAAAAATATGAATACATAGTAAATATTTATAGTGGTGCATTATAAAGCAAATATTTAGCTAAGAACAGGAGCAATAAATAGTTACATTAAAAACTAATTAAATAGTTCGGTCTTTAGTTTTCGTTTGCAAATGGTTATGTCGAAACATGATCGTAGTGAGTCTTGGAGTTTGTTCCAAAGTTTTGGGGCCCATACACCCTGTCACCTCCAAACTTCAGATTCGATTTTTGCTCAGTCAATCGAGGTCCCCTATTCGACAGTCTAGTTTTCCGAACATGAACCTTGATCGACAGCATATCCTTAGGGTTTTAACGTTTTTAGCACATTTACACTAGACACGTCACGTGAGTCTCTTGTAATCACCAGAGCCGCGCAGTTTTGAAGCCGTTGTAGGCGGTTAATCTGAGTGTCTGAGATCTTAAAAAGAAGGGCGTTTGCGTAGTTCAGCCTTGAAACGACGCTCGCGTATAGTAATATCTTGGCCGCCGCAGGCGTGAGATATTTTCGAATCAACCGTAACTGCCTAAGGCTGAAGTATCCTACTTTTAGTATGTGGCTCATATGATGCACCATTTTCAATTCCGAATCAAACATTGAAACGAGATTCCGCACATCCTTTTTACCCTCAATATGGTCGCCACCCACGTTAATGGAGTGCACTTTCGATACCTTTTTGTTTAGTTCCAAAAATCATAAATTCCGTTTTTGATTAATTTAATTTCAGTTTATATTTGGTCATCCAAGAGGCAACCTCGGATATTGTCGACTCCAAACACAAAAACGCCGATGATTGTGAATCTAGTCTATTTGGGTTCATAAGCTTTAGCAGCTGAATGTCGTTGTTGGCAAATAGATGAAAAAGGACTTGTAGGAGACGGAGTCAATCTCCTAGCGGGCCGACGTATTTAGAATACGCCTAGGGGCCCCAGGCTGAACCCTGTGGGAAGCCTGTATCTAGCTCTACAGGATTCGATAGGTAGCTCTTGATCTTAGCCCGTTGAAATCGGATAGCAGGTACAATCAAAACCAAGTTAATGCAGTGCCAGATATCTTGAACTGCGTTTCGGGGCGTGAAAGTAGTATGTCGTGATTACACGTACCAAAGGCAGCGCTCACGTCTAGGAGGGCCATTAACACGACCTTTTGTTTATAAACACACAGAAAAATGTCGTTCTGTACTTTGACTAGGGCTGTTTCCGTTGAGTGGACTTTCCTAAACGCGGATTGTAGGGGCTCGTCGACAGAATGTGAGTCTGTAAATGCGTTAATTTGATCAGATACTACTTTTTCAATGGTTCTGGAGATTAATGGCAGGTTCGAAACCGGCCTATAATTAAAGAGTGCCGGTTCTAGGTTTGGCTTTTTGATGGTAGGCGACACAACAGCTTCTTTGTAAGCCTGGGAAACGATTCCAGGTGTGATAGATTTGTTAATAATGGTTGAAAGAATATGCCCTAAATTGTCTATATTAGCTTTAATAAGCTCGGAGGGCAGTGGGTCGACCTCTGGGCACCTCTTTGCTCTCTAAAACGTCATTGTAAAGAGTGGACAAGACTTTAAATTTCTCCTTAACCGATCATATTTTAAGCCATATCCTTTCGTAGCGTCCCCTTTCCTTTTTTGCAGCTAGAATACATTTGTCGAACCAATGGTTAAGCGGACGACTTTCTTGGTACGGGTCTGCGTTGGTGCGTGACGCTCAACTAAGACATTAAGCGTTGTGTTAAAATCGTTGACGCTGTGTTAAGGCGCGATCCAGCGATTAATGCGACACCGCCACCGCGGCGACTGTCCCTTGTTGCGTGAAAATATCACATCCCTTAGGTGTTAGATTTTTCGCTAATTGTTCGTCATCCGGTGTAAACCATGTTTCCGTAATGGCAACGATTTTGATTTCATCGTTCACGAGATATTCGTTTAGAATATTTGCCTTATTGCGCGCAGTACAGAGCGTAAAATAGTCATCAGAACCACACTGAGCAACATATATAGTACCTATTGATTACAATATGTGAATGATGTAAACAGCTAACACGTTTTCTGTTCTAAATTAGCAAGTGTAGGGTGCATAGAGTGCATAGATAAGTCCATTCGTGATAGTACTCAGAAATCATTATGGTATGTGTTTATATCTTACATATATCCTGATAGCACAAACATCATTAGATTAATTAATTTTGTTTCATGAATAGTACGTTATTATTATAACAATGATATCTTTAATTAAACAATATTTGAAATAAGCGTAATTAAAAAAAAGCGTAAGTTAAAGAAGAAAAAAAATGAAATTAATCAAAACCTTACGGAAAAGGCTTGTGAATTGCATGTTTGTCAGAATACATAATTAAGAAGTTCAAATAGAAAATGTTGACAATCAGTTGGGCATGTCATTCCACGTTATTTGATGTATACTTATATTAGTGCTTTATGTTTTAATTCCACAACTACTCATGGTTTGATGCGGCGTTAACAACTATCGATCCCTAAACTAGCCTTAGCAACAGGTGTAAGTATCACATAACGAGCCTCAAAAGCAGTTGAAAAATATGAGCTGGATTCAAATACCGACTAGCATACCGAGCTTTCTATAATAAAAAACATTGCCTATGTAATATAAACGTCAGGTAAAGATTTAATGTTAATGTTTTATGTTAATGTTTATATGATTTTAAGTGCCACACCTATGGTGTAAATATTCTGCAACACTTTACAAATATCCACAGCGATTAAGCTGACTAAAACACACTACTTGAACAGATTGATCACTAATATTAAGCACTTATATCCGACGATATTTGCTAGAATAATTAAGTCTTGAGTTGCGTTTTAAAAAGGTTGGAGCTTGTTATCGTTTTTAACTCAGTTGGAAGTTGGTTCCACAGGTATGGTCCCGCGTATGAGAATTAACGCTGTCCATATCTTGTCAAATTCACCCTTCGGACCACTAGGGAATTCGAATCTTGCGATCTCAATGCTCGGGACGGAACATATAGTGTCACGAGTTCATTCAGGTAGGAAGGTGCTGTTTGGTGATATGCGTGATAAACAAGGAGTAGGAGCTTGTACGCTATCCGTTTCTCCATTGGCAGTCAGATTACGGGACTTATATTGCTGCGTCCTGTTACGATCCTGACTGCTATGTTCATTATTCTCTGCATGTTTTTAATCTATAGCTTGGGATACCGTATAGCCAAGCATTTGAGTAGTCAATTCGTGAGGTGATGAGTGAATGAACCGGTTTTGCACAGGATGAATGGGTGATGTGACGTTTAATAGTTGCAATTCGCCGAAAGTGGTACATTGATACCCTGCAGATATTCCATATGTGTTTATCCATAGATAGGGATAGGGATGAGTCGATTTTTTTCATTTAGTTGGAGTCGGTTAATGGTCACCCAGTTTTGAATTCAGTGACACAAGATTTAACCATATCAAGCGCACGTTTGATATTTCGATTGTCCTCGAGGCAGAATGATATATATTTTGTAGAGTCATCAGCGTATATAGAGTAACACATTCCATGTTTGCGGATAATGTCACCTACGGGGGAGGTGTACATTTTATAGTCTTCGGCCCCAAGGACCGAACCCTGGGGACCACCGGATTCCAGTGCAATTTGAGAGGATACACCCTCGACTATGGCAACTGATTGTGTCTTGCTGGTATGATAATCCGTAAACCATTGCAGTGCGACGCCACTCCTAGTCTTTTATCCAATCTTGACATAAGCACTTGATAATCCAAAGTGTCAAACGCAGCTGACAAATCTAGCATAACTAGAATTACACCTCGTCTGTTATCCATATCCGATAGGATATCATTGGTTATACGGACGAGGTCCGTCTCCGTTGAGTGTCCCGGTCTGTAGGCTGACTTGAATTTTTCTATCAGATTATTGTCAGATAAAGATTTATAGTAAAGTCGTAGTAACATAGTATTGACAATATTAAAAGAAATGTTTTCAATTATATAATGCATTTCATCATATTCAGATACTATACTATCTGTGCTCATTTACAGTAACTAGGCCTTTATTAGGTCAACAAAATGTTGCTTAAACAACTACTAGATGACGGTTAAGCTGTTGTGTTTCCTGATGTATGTCAACATGAATATTTTAAAGCTTACTTGCAATCATTTTCTTGTCACATCTATATGTTGCATAAATGATTGTGTTGATCATCCATGCGTTAAGTGATCGATTGTTGACATTGTATTATACATCTCGCTTGATTTATTTTAAAGCAGCATTTAACAAGTTTCAATTGTATTTTCAATTTGAAAAAAAAAGTGCTTACGAGTCTGAATATAGTATTTACCAATATCAATGCAAAACAATATATATACAACAATTACGGTAATAATAGTGTACTAAATTTCTGTAAATCATAGTTTTGTAAGCCGTGTCTAAATATAAATAAGCATCTTTTTCTCATCATTACGTATATTATATTTTTAGATTTTGTCGAGTCGTCAATATCAAAATATATTCGTTAAAATAGTTAGTGTTAGTTTTAGTGTGCTGCATGTATATATTTCCATAAAGCCCTCTGGTGATGTGAATAAACATACTTTTATGTAAAATGGAATTCAACATGGCGGACGTTTCTTTTGCAGCCGAGTAAATTACCCGTCAAAAACCAATGCCATTTCCATAAAATAATTGTCGTGTTACAAAAATGTTTCAAAATTATCAGACGATGACATAGGACAGAATGACAAAACTGGAACAAACGTATTCTGACGTCAAAACAAACTAATAATCACGAATAAAAGAAACGTTGTAACACTGATTTATGACATATGACATATTATGTATATGAGTAATTTTACATTAAATGCTCATATTTCTAAAATAGATGCCGTGAAAGAAGCATGTAACTTGTTAACCAAATGCAAAAATAATTGTAAATACAACATAAAACTCCTTAACTGTTCGTTTTGTCTTGGTTTAAAAATGTTCTTGGACTAGTTATCACCTATAAAACATAAACAAAACGTGACTACCTTGAACAAATATCTATGACATAAAATGTTACTTGATTTACTAAGGCTGCTTATGGGTAAACGTATATCAGTATTCTATGATCATTCATGTAAACATGGTTTAACGCAATTCAAAATAGCAAGAAATGTGTTTTCTTAATTTTAAAATCATATTTTGTTCTAATTTTGGATTGAAGGAATTTATCGATGACCATAATAGGGAGCCTATTTTACCCATTCAAACGTGATATGGTTCAATATATAACATTTGGTATCTGCAGTATAATGCAAAATACAAGTCTTTGAAAAATACGATGTACACACAAACCGCGCCAAGTGGGTCCTTCTATGTTTACATGCTTTATGTTTGTCATTTGAAGACAAGTTTAGTAAACGAGACGCAACAAAAAATGAAGCGATAACATGAACATGCTGACGCCCCTACACTAAAAGCTTGCATTAAGTCTCACGTAGCTTTTGAAAAAGAAAAGGTGTCTGTTTAAATGATATTATATCATACATTTCATGTGGTTGCCTCTGTATTGACGTCACGAATGGTTTCATTAAAGTTGTGAGGTTTTTATAGCTATATACAGTTGGCATCAGTCATACGTTTCCACATGATTTATAAAGCGTCTAAAAGGGAAAGTGTATAAAACAAAGCAATAAAAAGTGATGGTTTTGAATATAAATTTTACAAATACCGCTAGAAAAACTATCGATTTGCTATTTCCCCATCAATATAAGTAGAACCCAATTTGCACATTATACTAAACAAATCAATAGTGTTTTTATTCAACTGTAATCAGTATATAAACAGTCAGTAGAATGTTATAGTTGTTTAACTAGTAGATAGGCTCACTATACACACCCCAAATTTAATTTCAAACAAAATACTTGCATACAAACAGTTTATATAGCCCATACAAGAGCCCGAGAAATTAATAAATTCCTAACATTAACTAAGCTTCAGACTGAAAATATGTTTTAAAATATAGCAACAAATCGAAGCAAAAACATTAAAATGCAGAAAACGAATACGGGAATTAAAAGCACGGTAGGTTTGGGTTTTGAAACGAAATAAAAGTATTGTGTTAAGAAAAATCATATAAGCCAAGACAAACAAGTTGAATAAAGTTACTATATGTTGCAATGCAATACAATTTGTTTGTTAATGTTGAAAGTTTATTATCCGAGATGATCTTTGTTTTTCATATATTTTATAGATCGAGCCGAGTGGTGTGCCGCTGTAGCTCCTCTTTCAGTTAATTGTGATTATCTTCTGTTTTACTTATGCGCATTATCATTAACAATTGTCGTATATATCATGTATATTATTATCAATCTAAATTTAAAAATAAAAAAACCGCATGTTTTTTTCTCTAGAATTCGAGACGCAGCCTCGCATCCGATGTAGCTCTTCTCGTAGTTTATTTTGGTGATAGACTATTATACCTATGAGTATTATTCGATAACCAAACTTTATCATCAAACATGGTATGTTTTATCTAGAAATCTAGCCGTTTGGTTAGATACCTTGCAGCTGCGGTAGCTCTAATTGCAGTTGCAGTGTTGATTGCATGTTTGACGTATCTGATTTGGAATAACGAATGCAATAAAACGACATTAACTACAGTGGCTCCAATGGAGGACATGCAAAGCTGTGTGAGTATAAATACAAATTTATGTTTTAAACCGTTCATAAATGTTTTGTTTACTCTCGCTGTATTACCTTATCGGTTGTTTTTACCTTAATTACAACAAAAACTAGAGTTGTATAATAATTTGATTTATTAACACTTATGACGAACATTGTTGGAGCCTTACAGATCATTTGAGGTTGCATTTAGAAAATAAGTGGTATAGTTGTCGAAACTGAAAACACCAACACAAATCTTTGCTTTAAAATAACTTTTGAATGTGTAAAAAAATAAACCAATTATGAATGTGGTATTTATGAATAGATCTATATTAAAGCAACGTGGTTCTTATAAAGAAAACTTTGAAAATAAACTGAAAATGACCAAACAAAAGCGTATTTGCTTTTAGATCACTCTTCAAAACCTGAACTAGTTGAAAACTAATTATATGCAATTCGTTTATGAAAATAAAAACAAGACGTATGAAATATATTATTTGCACCGACAACATCGAAAAGAAGTGTAACAAACACTTTTGAAAAAAGTTCGGTTTCGAATGTTAATCAAATATTTTAACACACTCTGAAGCGAGAAATAGAAAACTGTTTGTGTGACAATTATATATTTACGTAACACCCTTATTTGGTAATTTTTGATGCAGTATTGTAACGCATTTTTGTCCGGGTTCATCGGCGGGTCAACTTTTGAATATATTAATACATGTGAAAGAACTAAATGATTGAATGAAAATGGGAATATGCAATTCTGTTAAAGGAATATTTTTATTACGAAGGACGAATTGGCAATGTTTCCTACTCTGAGCACACAACTGTATGCAAATCGACAAAAACCGAATTCGGAATCATTCGCGACACTTATTCTGGCTTCTTAATGAACACGTTCTTTGCTGATTACATCCAGGTGTGTAAACGCTGTATAGACATAGAAGTCTTACAAGAAACAACATTTATTTTTACCTTTATACCAACGTTATCACCCTAGCCTTTTCTTTGATTATTATAACCCCCATAATTTGTCAAATCGAGCTCAATGAGCACAGTTATCTATTCAACTTCGTTCATACAGTATTTGTGAAAATAGGTCATGCACTGACAATAAAGAAAAATATGTCCTGCTATTCTGGAAACTATTGAAAACCCCAAGAAAGGATAATTAGAATATATCAAGCAAAACGTACCCATAATGTTATTTATAAATTGATCGATAATCTTATAGATTCAAATATATATATATGTGTGTGTGTATTTCTGTCAATTAAAAGGAAGTAGAGGTGGTATACATGGCAAAGTCGCACAGCTGTCTTCTCAAATATGACATGGGCTCCGATGAGTTTGATGGCGATCTTGACAATTTCAGGAACCTCAACGTAAGAAATATGTATAATAAACTAATTTATGTATTTATATATGAACCTAAAAAAATTGTCTTATTTTCTTGCTATTTTTACTTGGATTTACCTGAGTACATAGAATTAACCGAACCGCTACAACTCTTGCTTGACAAAGTATTGTCTGATATTGCAAAGAAAAAACTCAACGTACCACGCGCATTTTACTATCATTCTTTAAAAAATATATGTTGGCATGATATCATGTACATAAGCATATACACGGCCCAATACAACAATGTGTTATACGTGACCCGGAGTACTAGCTATCTATGTTGACAAGTCTGTGAGGTATAACAATTTATGGCGAAATCCATGTATCGTTGATTTTATATTACCATCATTGTGTTCATTTTCAAAAAACACTACTATTGGGCAATCTATTTGCATTTTCTTTCGTGAATAGTATAACCAAGGTCCGTACGAGTACAGTGTTGGAAACCAAGTGAACTCATGGGAATGGATTCCTCAGATAATGCGCGGCTACTGCTCTCCTCAGAACACCTACGAATGGCTCAAACACGTATCCGAGGAAGATAGTAAATATATATGTATATATAAAAGAATGTGTTTTGATAATGGGAACATACATACCATTTGATTAACTTAAAACTCAAAGCCGTAAAAATCAGTCCTTATTGTGTGTGTACATATAATAAACAGGAAGGCATACAATAACAGGACGAATAGAAAGCGGCATGCATACCATGTATAAATTAGTTTTTTTTGC